>LBNU01008654.1:19319-29466 GCA_014162995.1 Artemisia annua | reverse complement strand
CCCCCCCCCAATTTTTTTGTCTTCAGTGTAATTTGCGTTAGTGTAAAAAAAATTATTTAAGAATTTGGCCCCTCCAAAGTTAATAAGTTACTGTTTGATCCTCATAATAAAAAGTTTCAAGTTCCGTCCCTGAATTGGGATACGACATTCCCCCTTATCTCCAAATTATAGGTCAGAGGCCGGGAGCTATGTTTATATGTTTTTGATACGTTCATCTCCATATTATCAAGTCCAAGTTCCATGCACACGTGAAGACATGAAGAAAAAGACCTGTTACTGTTTGTATCTTAGTAGAGAAGAAGAAAGAAAATTGTTAAAAAGTCTAGGGTCCGTTTAGTTGGTGAAAAATTTTCCTGTTTTTCCGTTTTAAATTCCTAGAGAATGAAAAAGGTGAGAAGAGTAGAATAGGCTTTCAAATCTTTAGTTAAAATTTAGAGAATGAGAATCTCACATTTTTTTAAAATTGTTGGAAAAAAGTGTAACTAAACGAATTTTCAATTTTTCTCTTTTCATATGAAAAATTTTCTTGAAAAATAAGAAAATTTTCACCAACTAAACGCCTCCTAGTTTCCTCTCTAATTGTTTTGAAGTCTTGTCAGCTCAATGGGTCTTATCAAATCACTCTCATCTAGTTTCTCGGGAGATTGACCATCTCAAATCGGTCTCTATAACAGCTTTCCTCTCATTTTGTATTATATATATGTTCGAGGTTTACATAATTACATGTGTACGTGTTTTCTACTTATTTAGTCAAGTGTTAATGTGTTATATCGATCTGCTTAGATTACTTCTAACATCTTTAATACTATGCCAACGACCCATTATAGTATATATACATAAATATACAAACAAATAAATAATCGAAAGTTTAGGGAAGTGTAACTCTTTTAAAAAATCAAGTAATTACCTTGGCCGAAATGGAGTCTCCATTGGTAAATCGAAGAACTGGAGTAGTAGTATTCAGATCCAATTTTATAGATTCAAGTTGATAGCCCAACTTGACAGTGGTTGGAGGAAGTGCAGCACAAAGAGTGTTGATAAGATCCTTGCTTCTCAAGCTTCGAAACTCCCCATCGCTATGCCCGCAATCAATACACACACATTTAAACTTTCGTTCATAAGGTTATGCAAGTGTTTTATATACTATAGTAAACGTGCAAAGTGTTGATCTCTTGATTTGAAGGTTTTAAGTATTTGTGACGACACTCCACAATGACTCGGTAATGCAGCAATTGTGAAAAGGAAATACGCTAAACATTGCGTAACTTTTTTTTCAGGGTTGAATAAAAAAAATACAAAAGTTCGATGATTACCAAAAAGAAAATATTAAAGTCCTTATTCAAAATTTGAATACCATTACGATTAAGAAAAATACGTAAACTCCTTATAGATAGCATATAGATAGGGTGATGACATATACACATATGTTTTTACTTTGCACACATAAATTAATGAGTAAGGATAAACAATGCCCATGTAATTTTGTGTGTGCAAAATAAAATCATATGTGTAAATATCAATTCCCATGTAGATATCAAAATAAGTTACCCCCACTAAAAAAGACAAAGAGTTCTGAAGCTAATTTCCCAATTTAAAAAGCATAATAGTGCAGGATTTACAAAGCTTCTTCAAAGTAATCTTCCAACTTTACTAAAAATAAACTCAGAAATGGAGCTAAGAAAATTTTGCGTAACAATATTGGTAAAGGAAGTCCCTCAAGTTGAATTTAGTAGTTTGTTTCTCTAATAATAGATTGAGTAATAATCAATAGGCATACTAATTAAACCTACAAATAGTTCTATCTTATTTACATATTCAATTATTAAAATACATCATTTATTTCTCCTCATATTCACCAATCAATTTTAAAATATATCAATCACATTTGCAGGTCTTTTTTTATGTCCATTATTTAGGCCTACAAATCATTTTTCTAAAGGATTTAAATGAGTGAGGAAACACTGATTTTGTGCATATTTTTTGGGTGCCGATGACTCTCCTATATAGCAAAACCCTTGAATCTAAAATAAAAGTAAAATTAAAATTCAAAATTTGTTGCTAAAATCTATTGTATTAGCTCATCGTCTAGCCGGATTTTTTTTTTTGTAAAATTCTAATTGACTGATCGACTGAGGTAAGATCAACATAGATTACAAATTCTCTACAGATCAAATGGCAAATCCTAGCATTCATTTTTATTTATCAAGTAAAAAAGAAACCTATTTTTCACCATTTTCCCTAATTAAGATATTATGCAAACTGTAAATCATTAAACGACCAAAAAAAAACTTTCTTTTTTTTATCTTTCAGCAGATGGGCGCTTCGATAAACTTTCGACGAACTTTTGTTTTCGAGGTTTTTTTTTTTTTGAAATTTTCGCCGTGAAAAATCGCATTTAATTTGTTACTATAAAAATCAAATGTGGTTCATAAATCAAATGTGGTTTCATAAATCACATGTGATTTATAAAATAACAAATGGTTTTACAAAGCACATTTGATTTTTCATGACGTAAATTTCAACAATCACAAAAAAAACTCAAAAAAAAGTTCGTCGAAAGTTTAGAAAAGTGCCCATATATAGAAATATGATTTAATTCTCATCGCGATGGTATGATTTGTTTCGCGTAACGGTTAACAGCTTCTGAGATAATTACCTTTTGAAAAGAAGGATGAAGCATGTTTTATTAGTTTGATTAAATGCTTCAAGATCTTAAATCTATTATTCGAAGTTGGGTTAAAGAGAGGAAAGCTGATCAGTTTGGGAACAGGAATGCTATTGTTCGGGAATTAGGCGACATTGATAAATTATTGGATAGTGGGAATGTTTCTGATCATATTCTTCTTAAAAGAGTGGAGCTGACGCGTCAACTTCATGATCTGAATATCGTGGCTTCCAGTGATGCTAAGCAGAAATCTAAAATAAAGTGGGCTATTGAAGGAGACGAAAACTCTAAATTTTTTCATGGAATTATTAATAAGAAAAGGTCTCATTTAGCTATTCGGGGTGTGTTTGAAAACGGAAATTGGTGTACTGATCCTGTTGTGGTGAAAGAGATTTTCAAAAATCATTTCCAAGCTAGGTTTGAACAACCTTCTCAATCGCGTTTTAAGATAAACTTTCAGTTTAATAAGCGTTTATCTCCTGACCAGATTATGGATCTGGACAGTAATATCACTCGCGAGGAAATTCGTAGAGCTGTTTGGAGCTGTGGTGAAAATAAGTCTCCGAGGCCGGATGGATTTTCGTTTGAATTTTTTCGAAAGTATTGGAGTTTTATCGGTCCAGATTTTTGTAGCGCGGTGGAACACTTTTTTGCTAATGGCTCTTTTTCGCGGGGCTGTAATTCGTCGTTTATCGCCTTAATTCCTAAGACTTCGGATGCTAAGTATGTGTCGGATTATAGACCGATCAGTTTAATTGGTTGCTTGTATAAGGTTGTCACGAAGATTCTTGCTAATCGGTTGGCTAACATTATTCCCGATATTATATCCGATACGCAATCAGCTTTCCTTGCCAAGAGGAATATTTTGGATGGTCCTTTTATCTTAAATGAAATTCTTAGCTGGTGTAAAAAGCACAATAAACAGGCGATGTTTTTTAAAGTTGACTTTGCTAAGGCGTATGACTCGGTGCGCTGGGATTATCTTTTAGATGTTATGAAGGCTTTTGGATTTGGGCCGAATTGGTGTAAATGGATTCAAGGAACTTTGTGTTCGGCGAGGGCCTCGATTCTGGTTAATGGGAGTCCCACAGCCGAGTTCTCGTTCTATAGAGGGTTAAAACAAGGAGACCCGCTGTCCCCGTTTCTTTTTATTTTGATAATGGAATCGTTGCATTTGTCCATGGCCCGTGCTTCTTCTGAAGGTATGTTCAGTGGTTTACGTCTTAATGGATCTTTATCTATATCACACCTCTTCTATGCAGATGATGCCATGTTCATTGGTGAATGGTCTCAATCTAATTTGAAGAACGTTGTTAAGATTTTGCAATGTTTTCATTTTGCGTCCGGATTGAATATTAATGTTCAGAAGTGTCACTTATTGGGTATGGGTGTCCCTCGGCTCGCTGTTGATCAGGCAGCAGCTAGACTTGGATGCATGGTTATGTGTAATCGCTTTCGTTATCTAGGGGTTATGGTGGGAGACGCTATGAATCGGAGGGCGGCTTTGGTTGAGGTAGTTAACAAGCTTCAGTCTAGGCTGTCTAATTGGAAGGTTAAGACATTATCCATTGGAGGTAGGTTCACGTTATTGAAATCGGTGCTTGGTGCCTCTCCTTTATATCAGATGTCTATTTTTAAGACTCCTAAAGCTGTGTTAAAAGAAATGGAAGCTATTAGGGGAAAGTTTTTTAACGGTGCGGATCCCAAGGAGAGAAAGATTATTTGGGTTGCGTGGCAGAAAGTGTTAGCGTCTAAGAGTCATGGAGGTCTTGGTGTGTCTAGTTTTTACGCTCTTAATCGTGCTCTTTTGCTTAAGTGGGTGTGGCGTTTCTTAACTAATGACGGGTCTCTTTGGTCTAAGGTTATTCAGGGTATTCATGGGGACCGGCTTGACTTACATTCAGGCAAGACAGCATCTGTTTGGTCAGCTATTATTCGCGAAGTTCAGGCTCTGAAGGATATCGGTTTCGATTTTATGTCCCATTGCAAGAAGAGAATAGGTGATGGTTGTTCTACTAAATTCTGGCTCGATAAATGGAATTCGGATGTTTCCTTGTGTGATCAGTTTCCGCGGATGTATGCTTTAGAATTGGAGAAAGATATTTCGGTTGCTAATAAATTAGGTGGTAGGTCGATTGATGTATCTTTTCGGAGGAGAGTGAGAGATGGGGTAGAACGTCAGCAGTGGGAAGCTCTTCTTTCTGCTCTGTCGAATGTTTCCCTTGTGCCAAATGCCGACAGATGGGTTTGTGATTTAGCAGGAGATGGGAACTTTCGGGTTAAAGAAGTCCGAAATTTTTTCGATTTGGTTCTTCCTTCTTCCCCTGAGGCTACGAGATGGGTGAAGTGGGTGCCTATTAAGACCAATATCTTTGTTTGGAGGGCTCGAAAGGATTGTCTCCCTACTCGATACAATTTGTCCCGTAAAGGAGTAGTGTTGGATTCTGTAGTTTGTCCGCTTTGTGAAGGTTCGGTGGAGACGTCTCAGCATGTTTTTTTTCAATGCCCTATTGCGAGGAGTGTTTTCTTTAGAATTTGTCGATGGTGGGAGCTGGATGGGCAGGATCTAGAGTCATTCTCGGATTGGCAGTCTTGGTTTTTATCCATTCGTATGCCTGTTGGTACGAAGGCTTTGTTGGATGGAGTGTTTGCTACTTATTGGTGGTACATGTAGGGTTTCCGTAATAGAACAGTTTTTGATACGTCTGCTCCAAGACGTCGGTGATATTCGACGAGATTGTGGTTTTATCTTTTAATTGGTGTTCGAGTAGATGTAATAAGTTTTTTACGTGGGAGAGTTGGCTTTAAAACCCCCACTTGATTTCTTTGTAATGTTTTTGTTGCTAGCTTCTTGCTAGTCTTTCTATAAAAGTTGTTGTTCTAAAAAAAAATGTTTTATTAGTTTGATGAAAAATGAATAACCATAATTTTTTCTCTTGGTTTTAAAAGAAATTGTGATATGTTTTAAACTTTTTTAAAATAGTTCACATAAAAAAATCAAGAATGTGAGAAGTTGGCCATTTTCATCTAACAAGTGTCACAAAAATGGCATACCCGTTTCATAAGAAAATTACTTGCTAGAAATCAAACTCAAAAATTTTCTTTGTTTTATATATCAGCGAAAAGAAGAAACATTATATTTAAAAAATATAATGACAATCACTTGAAAATAAATCTAATTGGCAATTTCTAGTGTTGCGTAACTAATTTTACTTTTTGCAATTATATAATCAAACTTTTGAATTTAAATTTTGCGTGTATTTTGTTCATGTAAAATGAACAATAGACTCTTCGATATTAATAGGTTAGTTAAAAAACGTAAAAATGAAATGGTCAAATGATACATAGAAATATCGAAATTCAAAAGTTTGGATATATAACTGAAAAAAAAAAAAAAATGTTGGTTACACACAACTCAAAAATTGTCTAGTTAGTTGCATTTTGAAATAATTATCTTATCTTATTTGGATTTCGGGCCATCTCTTTTTAAATTTTATAACTCTTGGATCCTTGACAAGCAACTCCACACCATAATTACTGAATTTTGGGAGCAACATGTTACAGAGATCGGGTCTAACTCAATTGTGGGTTTTAAAAATAAGATGAAAGCCTTAAAATTTATCATTAAAGAGTGGTCCAAAAATCGGTCCTCTTCTCAGTCTCGTGAAAAGGAAGACCTAATCAAGAAATTAAAAGAGTTAGATGAAAACATTGTTAGAGGGACCGGTGACGTGGTGGTCGACTCTCAACGAACCACCTGGCTTGCTAATCTTCATAACATTGAGTTAAAAGATAACTTAGACGTCTCCCAGAAAGCTAAAATCAAATGGAGTATCGAAGCGGACGAAAATTCGAAGTTTTTTCATGCTATCATTAATCAGAAACGAAGATCTCTCCATTCATGGGATTAAGCACGAAGGGAATTGGCTTTCAGATCCTCACAT
Source organism: Artemisia annua (assembly GCA_014162995.1). Classification (NCBI taxonomy): domain Eukaryota; kingdom Viridiplantae; phylum Streptophyta; class Magnoliopsida; order Asterales; family Asteraceae; genus Artemisia; species Artemisia annua. The sequence continues at coordinate 22,857 of LBNU01008654.1, read as the reverse complement.
GATCAAAGACGCTTTTTATTCTTTTTTCAAATCCAAATTCCAAAGAGTGGACGTGGTGAAAATTGTTACTCGAAGTCCCTTTTATAAATCCCTTCACGAAGATCAGAATTCTTTCCTCATTTCCATGGTTAATGAACCTGAGATTCGTGATGCTATTTGGGAATGCGGTTCCGAAAAATCTCCAGGCCCGGATGGATTTACTTTTGCTTTCTATAAGAAGTCTTGGGACATGATCAAAGACGATGTTATAGGTTTTGTTCAAGACTTCTTCAACACGGGTATTCTCCCACGTAGATGTAACACTTCTTTCATTGCTCTAATTCCTAAGGTTCCTAACCCCATGGTGATCAGTGATTTTTGCCCTATTAGTCTCATCGGCGCTCAATATAAAATCATCGCTAAAGTCATGGCGAATCGCTTAGCTCGAGTTATTGATTCTGTTATTAGTCAGGAGCAATCCGCTTTCATCAAGCATCGCCAAATCCTAGATGGTATCTTGATGGTCAATGAAGTGATTAAATGGTGTAATCGGAAAAAGGCCAATCTTATGGTATTCAAAATAGATTTTGAGAAAGCCTTTGACTCCGTCTCTTGGGTTTTCTTGTTTCAGGTCATGCACTTTATGGGCTTTAGTGAGAAATGGATGAAATGGAATTTGGGTTGTTTATACTCAGCTACGTCCACGATCCTGATTAACGGGAGTCCTACTCGGGAATTTCATATTAACCGTGGGCTTCGTCAAGGAGACCCTTTATCCCCTTTTCTCTTCATCATAGCTAAGGAAGATCTTCATGTTGCTGTCGAAGATGCTATGGTTGCTGGTTTATATCGGGGTCTCAAGGTTAATACCTTGACTATCTCTCATCTTTTCTTTGCAGATGATGCTTTGTTTATAGGTGAATGGTCGCGAGCTAACATCAAAAGTTTGGTATCCATTCTGGAATGCTTCCACCGGGTTTCTGGTTTAAAGATCAACTTTCACAAATCCAATTTTTTTGGTGTTGGAGTCCTGTTCGAAGAGGTTTTGCCTCGACCACTGGTTGCAACGCTAGGCAAACCCCTTTCTCATATTTGGGATTACCTATCGATTGTAATATGGGTAAAACTAAGAGTTGGGATCCTATCTTTGAAAAGTTCTCTAAGCGCTTATCTAAATGGAAATCTTCGCTTCTTTCCATTGGAGGTAGATCTACTCTCATTTCCTCGGTCTTGGGATCCATTGGTACGTACTACCTCTCTCTTTTTCCTATGCCCATCACAGTTAACAATAAGCTAGAATCCATTGGATCTAATTTTTTTGGGGGAAGTGATGATAATACCAAAAAGATATCGTGGATATCATGGAAATTAGTTCTAGCTTCTAAAGAAAAAGGGGGTCTTGGTATTGGCAGTCTATACTCTTTGAACCATGCTCTAATTCAAAAATGGCGATGGCGTTTTTTCAACAACCCTCAATCCATTTGGGTTCAATTGATTAAATCTATTCATGGTGATACGGAAGATGCTTTCTTCGTTTTTTAGTTATGTTCGTAATCAAGGAGTCTGGGGTAGAATAGTCGGATCCATAAATACCATGCATGAGAAAGAGTTCATTCCTCATTCATTTCTTCAAAGACATGTTAACAATGGCGCCTAAACGAAGTTTTGGTCTGACACATGGGTGGGAAATTCTCCTCTTAAATATCAGTTTCCTCGCCTTTTCCGTCTAGCTTTGAATAAAGAATGCACAATCCGTGATTGCTGGAACAATGGGTGGGCAGTGGATTGGTCTCGCCCGATTATGACCGGAACGAATGCTAATCACCTCAGTACCCTCTATAATCAGTTGGCCACTTGCTCACTAAATGATTCTGAGGATACATGGACATGGTCCTTAGGGACGCCAACTTTCACGGCTAAAAGCACTCGTGAGCAAATTGATCAATGCACTCTTCCTAATGGTGGCTTTGAAACAAGATGGAATCGTTTTCTCCCTAAGAAGATTAACATTCACATTTGGAGAGTTCTTCGAGACCGCCTTCCAACTAGATGGAATCTTAGTCGGAAAGNTTCTGAGGATACATGGACATGGTCCTTAGGGACGCCAACTTTCACGGCTAAAAGCACTCGTGAGCAAATTGATCAATGCACTCTTCCTAATGGTGGCTTTGAAACAAGATGGAATCGTTTTCTCCCTAAGAAGATTAACATTTACATTTGGAGAGTTCTTAGAGACCGCCTTCCAACTAGATGGAATCTTAGTCGGAAAGGATCGATATGGATTCGCTTTCTTGTCCAATTTGTGACTGGTATTGAAACAACAAATCACTCTTTGTGGTTTTGCTCTCTCGCTACAACTGTTTGGCAACGGGTTTTTGTATGGTTGGACTTACCGTCTCCTAGTCCCTCTAACCGTCAGGACCTATACATTTGGCTCGATGACATGCACATTTCGTCTTCTCGAAAATCTATCTTTGGAAGTTATATGCGGAGTTGCTCTTTGGTCTTTGTGGAACTTTCGTAACGAGATGATCTTTGGTAATTCTCCGCCTAGGCGTAGTACTTTATTTGACAAGATTGTAGATTGTTCTTATATGTGGTATTGTTCTAGGAATAAATTATCTTCCATTTTATGGAACAATTGGCTTCAAAACCCTTTAGTGGTTCCTACCTTGTAATCGTTTTTCTAGCTTCTTGCTAGTTTCTTATATAATTCCGCTGTTCTATATATATATATATATATATATATATATATATATATATATATATATGAGAAATCTTACCAACATCCAAGTGTAGGCAATTAGCTACACAGCCCTTTGTAAAATCTTTTAAAAATGTACAGTTCAGCCCCTGAAGCCTGCGATTACTGCAGCTGAACTGTACTTTTTCAAATTTTACAAAGAATGTTAGTACATTGCCTTATCAAGTTAGCTAACATTATCCCATTAATATATAGTATATATAGTTGAGATATTATTACTATATATATATTCAAGCTTGACTAGGCTGGTTGGCACCTGGAGTTCTTCTGAAAAAGATTGGGGAGGTTTAACCGGGTTCAAGTCTGCAGTGCAAATCCGGATTCCTCTTAGTGCGATCGTGATTCTAGGTTTCCTTCGCGAGGTCTCTCATAGTGGTTCGGGTTCCCGGCCCGTCCGTTTGGATTGTTTAACTCGGGCGATTTTCGTGTTGGACGATTCTAAAAAAAGAAAGCTACTTACTATTATATATATATATATATTATATGACTTATATATATATACTAATTATCTATATATATAATAGAGTAAGTTATATATATATAATATGTTTTATACGTATATCTTATACTATATCTATACTATATTATATAGCTGTAAGTCTACTAGATTTTATTATATATTATTGCTATATGTATACTATACAGGGCCGCCCTGTCCGAGCGAGGTGGGCGACGGCCGAGGGCAGCAAATTTTGGGGCAGCAACTTTTACTCAGTGTATATTGGGTAGAAACAATACTATCTAGATTAGTCTTAGCTTTTCTGTTAGAGGGAGCAGAAATAAGAATGGTGAAGG
>LBNU01008651.1:144971-157574 GCA_014162995.1 Artemisia annua | reverse complement strand
AGTGGGTCCATATAACATTTAATAATATTTCTTTTTAAGTAGGACCCACTAGTTTTCCCTTACTTCCTCTATATCCACAAGCCAAAAAATACTAACCTCTCTTCATTAAGATGCTAATATAGATGTGGATCCCACTATTCCTTCCCTATAAAAAAAAAAGAAACAGCCCCTAACACATAAATGATTATTGGGATATGATAGTATGTTAAAAAGAAGGGTGTGAAACGTATATTATTTTGTTTAAAACTGGGAACATAAATGGATGTTTGTAGTTTCTTATATTTCTCTTCTTTTAAACGTATTTGTTATTTCTTAAATATCTCTTCTTTAAAACGTGTTTGTTGTTTTTTAGATTTCTCTTCTTTAAAATGTGTTTGTTGTTTCTAAGATTTATCTTCTTTAAAACGTGTTTGTTGTTTCTTAGATTTCTCTTTTTTAAAACGTGTTTGTTGTTTATTAGATTTATCTTCTTTAAAACATGTTTGTTTTTTTTTTATTTCTTTTTTTTTAAAGTGTTTGTTGTTTATTTATCTTCTTTGAAACGCGTTTATTGTTTTTTAATTTTCTATTTTTAAACGTGTTTATTGGTTTTAAAATTTTTGTTATTTAAAATATATTTGTTGTTTCTTAGATTTCTATTCTTTAAAATGTGTTTGTTGTTTCTTAGATTTATCTTCTTTAAAACGTGTTTGTTGTTTCTTTAATTTTTCTTCTTTATAATGTGTTCATTGTTTCTTAGATTTCTCGTCTATAAAACATGTTTGTTTCTCTTAAATTTTTCTTCTTTAAAATGTGTTTATTTTTTCTTAGATTCATCTTCTTTAAAACATGTTTGTTGTTTTTTAAATTTCTCTTCTTTAAAACGTGTTTGTTGTTTCTTAAATTTCTCTATTTTAAATCTTGTTTGTTATTTTTTTAGAATTATTTTCTTTAAAACGTGTTTGTTATTTTTTAGATTTCTCTTCTTTAAAACGTGTTTGTTGTTTCTTAGATTTGTCTTCTTTAAAACGTGTTTGTTGTTACTTAGATTTCTTTTTTTTAAAATGTGTTTGTTGTTTCTCATATTTCTATTCTTTAAAACGTGTAGATTTCTCATCTTTATGTGATCGGTTGCAACAAATGGAGACTATCACCAATGTAACGATTCACCAACAAAACCAAGTGATCAATGGAGATCACCTCTATGATATGTCCACACTACACCTCACCGTATACCCCTTGATGCTAGTCTTTAACCCCGTAACAATGGAATAGCCTTTGAATAAACAAGATTCAAAGCAAGAGATCAAGAAAAAGAAAAACCCTAGGTGGGAGTTTCTTTTTGCCGTACCTAAACTGGAGAGGAGAGTGGGAGAGAATTATGGTAAATTGTTATGTGATAAATAAGAGAATATCTCCATATATTTGACCATAATTCAAAACCAAAAACTTCCCCAGGAAGTCTCCTAGGCCGGCCATGTATATGGGCTCAAATGGGCTTCCATTTGTTTTTCAAGTCCAATGGATTAAGTACATTACTTAGTCATTAGAAGCCCTATAGCGATCCCGAGTTACCTAAGGTTATTTATATATCGCAAGTACAATAAACACGACATATAAAGCGGTACCTAAGTGTATATGTGTGTGACCCCATAGATTCACATACGTCTAGCCATATAATTAGTTATTATGACTCGAGCATACTCCAACATAGCATCACTACATTTGTCAGCTAAAGTCATTCGATGGAGAGTATGTAATTGTAAACATTCTTCTATGTTGAAAGTTAATGCATATCATTCTCAACGTAAACATTCATATCTTTTCAAATTCCACATCTTTGACGATACCAATTGTCTACTTCATATTTCGTGTCAGTATCTGGATCATTCATCTGTGCCTTATTTCCTTCATTAGCTTCACTATGTGTGTCCGCTAAATTTGTTCAGTGGAGAGTGTGTAATTCTAAGCTTTTTATATCTTGAAAATTATTGTATAATAATTTATTAACATAAATAAAACTTGTAACTTCATTATATTAAAATACCATCATTCTCAAAATAATGTGTGTATTTATCCTAATTCTTAAATTTCTCTTCTTAAAAATGTGTTTCTTATTTTTTAAATTTCTCTTATTCAAAACGTGTTGGTTGTTTTTTAGACTTTATCTTCTTTTAAACTTGTTTGTTATTTCTTAGGCTTCTCTTCTTTAAAATATGTTAGTTGTTTTTCAAATTATTTTCTTTAAAACATGTTTGTTGTTTATTAGATTTCTCTTCTTTAAAAAGTCTTTGTCGTTTCTTAGATTGCTCTTCTCAAAACGTGTTTTTGTTTCACTAAAGATGCTTGTGTGGCAAAATCAACTTTAAATCTCATACTAAGGTTGTGTTTCTTTTTTTCCCTTAGCTAAGGGAGTGGGTCCATATAACATTTAATAATATTTCTTTTTAAGTAGGACCCACTAGTTTTCCCTTACTTCCTCTATATCCACAAGCCAAAAAATACTAACCTCTCTTCATTAAGATGCTAATATAGATGTGGATCCCACTATTCCTTCCCTATAAAAAAAAAAGAAACAGCCCCTAACACATAAATGATTATTGGGATATGATAGTATGTTAAAAAGAAGGGTGTGAAACGTATATTATTTTGTTTAAAACTGGGAACATAAATGGATGTTTGTAGTTTCTTATATTTCTCTTCTTTTAAACGTATTTGTTATTTCTTAAATATCTCTTCTTTAAAACGTGTTTGTTGTTTTTTAGATTTCTCTTCTTTAAAATGTGTTTGTTGTTTCTAAGATTTATCTTCTTTAAAACGTGTTTGTTGTTTCTTAGATTTCTCTTTTTTAAAATGTGTTTGTTGTTTATTAGATTTATCTTCTTTAAAACATGTTTGTTTTTTTTTTTTAATTTCTTTTTTTTAAAAGTGTTTGTTGTTTATTTATCTTCTTTGAAACGCGTTTATTGTTTTTTAATTTTCTATTTTTTAAACGTGTTTATTGGTTTTAAAATTTTTGTTATTTAAAACATATTTGTTGTTTCTTAGATTTCTATTCTTTAAAATGTGTTTGTTGTTTCTTAGATTTATCTTCTTTAAAACGTGTTTGTTGTTTCTTTAATTTTTCTTCTTTATAATGTGTTCATTGTTTCTTAGATTTCTCGTCTATAAAACATGTTTGTTTCTCTTAAATTTTTCTTCTTTAAAATGTGTTTATTTTTTCTTAGATTCATCTTCTTTAAAACATGTTTGTTGTTTTTTAAATTTCTCTTCTTTAAAACGTGTTTGTTGTTTCTTAAATTTCTCTATTTTAAATCTTGTTTGTTATTTTTTTAGAATTATTTTCTTTAAAACGTGTTTGTTATTTTTTAGATTTCTCTTCTTTAAAACGTGTTTGTTGTTTCTTAGATTTGTCTTCTTTAAAAAGTGTTTGTTGTTACTTAGATTTCTCTTTTTTAAAATGTGTTTGTTGTTTCTCATATTTCTATTCTTTAAAACGTGTAGATTTCTCATCTTTAAAACGTGTTTGTTGTTTCTTAGATTTCTCATCTTTAAAACGTATTTGTTGTTTCTTAAATTTCTCTTCTTTAAAATATTTTTGTTGTTTTTTAAATTTCTCTTCTTTAAAACGTGTTTGTTGTTTCTTAAATTTCTATTATTTAAAATGTGTTTATTGATTCTTAGGTTTTTCATTTTAAAACGTGTTTGTTGTTTATTAGATTTCTCAGTTTTTAAATGTATTTGTTGCTTATTATTGTTCTCTTTTTTAAGACATGTTTGTTTTTTTCTTAAATTTATCTTCTTTTAAATGTGTTTGTAGTTTCTTAAATTTCTTTTCTATAAAATGCGTTTGTTATTTTTTAGATTCTATTCTTTAAAATGTGTTTGTTGTTTCTTAGATTTCGTTTTTTTAAAACGTGTTTGTTGTTTATTACATTTTTATTCTTTAAAACGTGTTTGTTATTTCTTAAATTTCTCTTTTTAAAGTGTGTTTATTATTTCTTAGATTTCTCCTTTTTAAAATGTGATAGTTTTTCATTAGATTTCTCTATTTCCCATCTTTAAGGCGTATTTGTTGTTTCTTTAGATTTATATTTGAAGGGATGATTATTAATATGGCCAAGTTGCCCAACGTTTGGGGATTTTTGACCTTAAAAAAAATTCTGCCTTTAGCCTTGGTTGCCCTGAACCGTTAAGCAACTTTAATAAGAAGCCGACACGTGTCACGTATTGTTTTTTTGGCAACAATTAGTGATTGGGCAACCGTATATTGCGCAACTTGTTTTTTAGTCATTTCACGCATTATACACAAATTATTAGTATAAACATTTTGCTCAGTATAATGCCCTCCATTCTAACCTATTTGTGCTCCATTCTTACCAAAAATCCAACTAGTACCAAATCTGCTCCACACCTCCACCACCGTGACTGCTCCCATCTCACCGCCGGCCGCTCCACCTTCTCTTCCTCTCTTTCCGTCTTCCTCCCTTTCTTTCTTTCCATCTTTATAAAAGATTAAAAGGTATGTGTTTAATTTTTGTTTATGTATGTTTTGTTAATTTTTGTATTTTGAAATTGTTGCCATAGCCGACCACCACCAGCTGCCATCGCCGTAGCCACCACTGACACCACAGTGCCACTGCCGTCGCCGACCTAGCCACCACCACCGGCTGCTAAAAGGTAAATAATTTCTCACATCATTATTATTTCATTATTATCTCAGATTTAGTAGTTAGGAATTGTGATTATAAAGTTTGTATATTTAATTTGTTGTTGTGCTCTTATGCGTAATTGTTGGTTGATGATTTACGACAATGACTTAGGGTTTATGTCCCGCAATAAGAAATTCTCTCGAGTTGTCTTTGTCTGGAAATGGATTCAGTTCTTTTTCCAAATTAGCGATATTGATGAGTTAATGTAATTGTAGTTTGAATATCGCTTAGCAAATAACTCTTGAAATTTATGAAGTGTGCAACTGTTCAATCACCAAAAAAAAAAAAAAAAAACTACATGTAAACTTTAAGACACATTTTCACATTTACACATTATACAAGTACTGGAAGAAATTAGGCCTAGTTATGCTAATAAAACCTCAAATCCTTTCTTTATATGAAGGTGAAAGTGATGAACTTGCATTATTCCTTTCAGGGAAACCAGCAGAAATCGTAGAGAATGTTTCTAGTGAGAAGTTTTCTAAGCATAGAAGGACAGCAAGTGCTGGTGCTGATATTGGTAGTTGGAATATTACGATTAATGACGATGTTTCTGTTGGTGGTGTTGATGGAAAAACGGAACATTTATTTTTTTTTTCAATTTTCACGGTACTTAAATGCAGTTGTGCTTTGTGTTGATTTAGTGTGCTGTGTTTGTATTGATAGTATTTTATTTTTGATGGAAGGGTATCAATGGGTGTTATGAATGGAGTAAGAGCTGTCTTGAGACTGTTGATGATTGCTACCAGAAGCAACTTTACGGGCGTAGGAGCCGTGAGGATGAGCATGAGAGTAGATCCGGTAGTGATAACATGGATGGTGGTGGCTCCGGTGATGATCCTGATGGTGATGATGGAAAACCACCAAGAAAAAAGAGATACCACCGTCATACCCACAACAAATTCAATAACTCGAAGCGTATGAAAACTAGTACTTTTGTTTCATTAATTTTGTGGTGCTAAACTTGTATTTGTAAAAGTACAAAAAGTTCATTTTATTTTATGTTTTGGGTGTTTTAGGTTGTTTAAAGTGTGTCCCCATCCTGATGAAAAACAAAGGTTGGAGCTTAGTAGAAGATTATGTTTAGAGACTAGAGAAGTTAAATTTTGGTTCCAAAATCGTCTTACCCAAATGAAAGTAAGTTGTGTTTTTTTAATGTTTTTATTTGGTGATGATTATGTTATAAAGGGTTGGAACTTTATGTTGATAAATGATAATATTGATTTTATGCTATATATGTTATGCTAGACACAATTAGAGCGACATGAGAATTCGATTCTTAGGCAAGAAAACGATAAGCTTCGAGCTGAAAACATGTCGATTCGTGAGGCAATGAGGAACCCGATTTGTACTAATTATGGTGGTCCAGCTATGATTGGCGATATTTCATTAGAAGAACAACATCTTAGGATTGAAAATGCTAGATTGAAAGACGAACTAGACCGTGTTTGTGCACTTGCTGGAAAGTTTCTTGGTCGACCCGTGTCATCCAAGGGCCCCCCAATGCCGAACTCAAGTTTAGAACTTGGTGTTGGTGGGACTCATTTTGGTGGTTTGATTAGTTCAACTACTTCTGCAATGCCATTAGGACCTCAAGATTTGGTGTTGGGATATCTAGTGCCTCATCGGTTGTACCATCTTCAAGAGCTAGTAATAATGTTATGGGGATTGATCATTCATTAGAGCGGTCTATGTATCTTGAGCTTGCTTTAGCTGCTATGGATGAGCTAGTTAAATTAGCCCAAACTGACGAGCCACTCTGGATTCGGACCATAGAAGGGGGTCCTGAAATTATGAACCAAAATGAGTATTCTAGAGTTATAACCCCTTGCATTGGGCTCAAACCAAACGAGTATGTTTCTGAAGCTTCAAGGGAGACTGGAATGGTGATTATTAATAGCTTGGCTCTCGTTGAAACACTCATGGATTCGGTACTTTCTAACTGAACATTATTTTTATTAAGTTAATACGTTTTTTGTGAATTATTCTAATTTTCAGATTCTGTTGATTTTTAATTAGAACAAATGGGCGGAAATGTTTCCGTGTATGATTGCAAGAACTTCAACTTCAGATGTAATTTCAAATGGCATGGGAGGGACTAGAAATGGTGCACTTCAATTGGCACTTTTTTGGCTTATTATCCATTCTTTTGTGCTTTGTATAATTTACAGCTATCTTGATAATATAAAATATAATTATAGATGCACGCTCAGCTACAAGTTCTTTCCCCATTGGTTCCAGTTCGTGAAGGTAATTTCCTGCGATTTTGCAAGCAACATACGGAAGGTGTGTGGGCCGTGGTTGATGTGTCGATTGATACAATCAGAGAGAATGCATCGGCCTTTTCAGGTTGCCGGAGGCTTCCTTCTGGTTGCGTTATGGTGTTGTTCAAAGACAGCTTCAAAGGTCCCAGTATTATGTTCAGTATAGTCGACCTACTCAAATGATATTTTCTGTGCTTCTCATTTGCTTGTTTGGTGAGTTTGCTCTCCTTATTTTCAATTTATAATTCATAAAAGTAGTCATGTAACTTGTGTAATGGAATACGGTTATTGATGGAAAGTTATCCAGGTAATGATCTAAAGATTTTATAAGTAGTTATATTGCACATCCATTAGTAGGGCTACAGTCATTTAAATTTTTAAGTCATGGATCTGGATAGTGATGTGTATGGAGGTGGCGTTAGTTACATTGTCCAGCTTTCACTTGAATATGTTGTCAGGCTTGGTTGCAAACAGTGAATATACCTTTCAATAAATTTAGGATAATATATAGTTGAACGTGCCTACAATCGCGAAACCATGGAATCTCTTGTACTAAAAAGTAATGTTTACATCATATGTTTCTTCATTGGTTCTCATCCTCATCCCTTAGGTAACTGTGTCTGGGTGATTAGTTCATAAAATATATTTTACTTCTGCCCTCTTACAGATGTCAGATCTTACCACCCAGACAAAATGGTATCTGATATGTTTAAATAAAATATCAGTTGCAACTATTGTTGCAATAATGATTTTTATCACTGGCTATCCCGTTTGACAAGTGATGAGTGACGTATGTTCACCATGTTTTTTTGTTTCTTTACCACTCTAGCCTTTGTATAAGCTCTATCTCTTACTTTAATTTTAGTTTTGTTGCAGTATTAATTACAGTGAGTGTGATTTGAACCGGAGTTCTAGTCTAAGTTGCAAGCAAATTATGGCAATGTTCTTCTGTCTTTTTGGGTGCTCGGCTGTGGAACATAGCTCTTCGCCCCATTTTAGATACAGATTGTACATTTTTTTTTCTTTATTTTATATGTTGTCATGTAATGTAATGTAAACTTTAGATTAGTTAGGACCAACACAGTAAGTACTGTAATTGTAATATTTGTCCCACTTGGAAATGGTCATTAGTTGATTGAAACATTGCACTTGTGGATTAATATTTCGCCTATACTTGTATTAGTGATTTCACATAAAGTGACACCCCTGTTATCTTATGTTTCTCGAGTTAACTTACAATGGTTATATGAGAAAATGCTCAACAAGTGTGTGTAAAATAAACCAATATACACAAACGGAGGCCAGTAAAGGATGCCCATATCCATTTTTGCTAATTTTTATGAAAAATCTTTGTTGTATTACCTACTTTTTGCCTAGTATTGAGATGTTAAATTCTTAACAAACTTTTACCTGTCTCAAAATGATATCCACAGAGTACCAAATTAGGCTTAAAGGATTGATGATGCAAATCTTAACGCAAAAGACCCAAGGGCACGTTTGGTTAAGTGTAGTGTGTTGTGTTCGTGACTGTGTGAGCCAAAACATTTTTTCTTTTCAATTTTTCTTTTGCAGACTGATGTAACCAATAAAGTTAACAACTTCTGTAAATGACTTTTTGTTGAAAAACTTTTAAACAAGCTTACGCAAGCTTAAACTCCAACAATGGAGTGTTTTGTGTTTCAAGTGAGTTTGTAAGAGACTATAATCTAATGAAATGCACTCATAAGCTTGAACAAAGGTAAAAGCTCACAATTACAATCTCATTCACATGAAAACAACACATTATCAACAATTAAATAACTGAGATCAAACAGATTCAAAAAATCAAACAACTCAGAGTTGGTACTGGGTTGCATCAATATAAACAGTCCAACGGAGGGCAACTTAAGAGGCTAAAATAAGCTAGCAAATAAGCATATAAGTGCAAATTAAACATCAACCTAACAAAACAGTGCAGCAAGATTCTCAAAACATCAAAAATCAAGAAAATTGCTCAATAAATGAGCAAGATGTGACTTGTAGAAAAACGGGTCAAAGCAAAAGCATCCTGGGTGCAGGGCATGAACAAGGGTCAACAGTCACTTTGGGAATTAACTTAAGGTGGGTAAATGGATTTCAAACTCCAATCTTCTTTTTGATACTAAAAGTTGAGCAAGCAATCAACCCAAAACAACAAGCCCCATCCATTTCTGAATCATATTGAACCCTACAGGTTATAGAAATCTGTCCCATTTTGACAGTCTAAAAAAATACTTGACTTTTGAAGATTTTTACACAAGACTTAACAGAGATTTCAATGGCCCTAGGTAATTTAAATTGATGTTAATGGCTGACTGAAAGCTAGAACAAACTAGCTTATCTACTTTTAAACTGGAATGAATGATTTGAAGACTCAAAAATCCTAACAGTCAAACAGTAAGATGAATTGAAGGAAAATATTGACTTTTTACTAGCAACCTACCACAGAGATGTTTTGACTGCTCTAATATGTCACTGAGAATGAAGTTCAATAAGTGCTAACCACTAAAAAAGCTAAAGGCTCAGTTAAACTCTCTAATCCAAACACTCCCTTAAAACAGAGTTTAACAAATTTATAAAGCAAATGAAGGATTCACACCACAGAACTTACAAACTAACCTATGCCAAGCTAAAATAGAGTTATATGATCAGAAATAAATGACTAACAACAACTACAACTAGCAATCACTATTTATGAGAAATCAAACTGAAAATGTGAGATTAAAAGCAAGAACAGAGAACCTTAACCCCTAGTTGAACCAGAGGACCTTGAAACTGCAACAAGCTCTAGCTTGTTTTACAACAAGCTATTAAAGTCCATCTAGCCATTCCATTATTGGCAAATTCCAAAAAGCTTTCCACACTCTCTAGCATATATTTATAAAAGACTACTAGTGCCATTCAGGTTCTTGCTCATAAAAGATCATGAACTTGCACATCAAACCTTAAACACACTGGTAATTCTGCAAAATCGCAGCTTATAGATAGTATATTGTTCTTTTTTTTTTTCTTAGCAGAACTGTATACTCTTTTTTTACTATTAAACCACATGTATATTCATAATAGTTAGAACAGGTAACTCTGCATAAATAAGTAAACTTGAAGGCCATTTATTTATTCAACCGCTACAATGGTAGAAACATTCTCAAACAATAAAGTATAAGTGATTGTACATCAAGAATACTATCGACCAAAAACTAATTCTGGGAAAGCTCACGGATACGCTTTGGAGCAGCAACAACTGCATTCATTAATATCCCACGAAATCCAGACTTTTCCAGCTCATGAACCCCCGCAATGGTGGTCCCACCAGGTGACGTAACGTCATCTTTTAGCTGACCTGGATGCTTTCCTGTTTCAGTAGCCATGGATGCCGCTCCCAGAACCTGAAACAAAAATTCAGCATTAGATTTTTTGATCAACCTGTATAAAACTGATTGAAAAGTAATAGCGAAATCTTACAGTTTGAGAGGCTAAACCAAGTGCAAGTTCCCGTGGTAAACCTGCAGCTACACCTCCATCAGCTAACGCTTTTATTTACAGAAATATATATGCTGGCCCGCTCCAACTAGAATTTTTACAGAAAAAGTTATAGTTAGTAAAAGGACAAGTTATGCTTTGGTGTCTGGTATGTGTTAATTTACACATACATTTGACCTTAGAAATGGACTAAAAAGACCAAAAACTAACAATAAATGCCAAATATACGTTGTTTTTGTGTTTTTGAATGTGTAGGGATAGATAATGCAAAATTGGACAAAACCGAGTCAAAATCGGCAAAAACGAGCACGGGAATGGAAAAGGGAATAAAAGCTGAGGCCGGGGAAGCATTTTTCAAGACCGGATCAATAATTAAGCTCAATTAGTCAACAAGGGTCCTTGAAGATTCATCATTTGGCAAGATTAGCCCTTGGAAGTATTTTGCACATTCAGCAAAAAAGGTCCTTGAAGTTACATAAATTACATAATTGGTCCTTGGCATTTTTCTACCTTTCATTACTAATAATAAACATCCCAAAACAAATAAACCCTTAAACCACAAAAGCCCTGGCCCAACATCCTTTACAACTTACCCGGTCCATTTCCACTCAACCCGACCCGTTCCTTTTTGTTATAACCCGGGGTCAAACCCCCAATTCCTCAGTCAAAATTACAATAACAATAAAAAACCTAAACACCCCGCCTTTTCACATTTACTATACATCCCCAACACCCTCATTTACCCTGCCTACACCCCATCATTTACCCCGTACTTAAATTGTTTCTAGAAAGTTTCTGACACGTCTGACATTGGGGAATGACACGCTGGCGATCTCAAGTAACCCCATTGGTGCAGACACATCACAAGATGATCCAAGGGCCAAAAATAGAGATCAATGATTGAATGATGATCAAGGGCTGCTATTAGAGTTCGAGAGACTTCTTGGAAAAATTCACACGCTCCTGAGCTCAGCTTATAAAAGCCCCCTCATTACAACGATTTTGGGTTGGTTAGTCACTAGGTTAGATGGTAGCTAGTAGGAGTAGGGTAGATTAGTATAATTGTAGTTTGTTTAAAACACTTTGTAAGCTTTCATATTGTAATGTTTTCCAGTCTTCAATAAAATTCAGTTTCATTTCATAATTCTTGTCATTTAACTTTTCAAGCAATTCATTGTGTTAAAACTGTTTTCAAGTTTTTTTTACTATTTTCAGAAGCTTATTCAAGCTTCTCAACAGCTTATTGTAGTTTTGGATGCTCTATAATAGTAATCTAGTTCCATTTGTAAAAGTATGTAAGTCAAAAGGAAGATCAAGCAGTATATTCATGGTGTTCATTGGTGATCCAGTAGTGGTTTAAGCCTATCTTAAAGATAGGCTAGCTTTTGGAAGTTCTCAGAAAGCTAAGATTTGAATTGTAAGTCCTCGGTTTATACTTTATACTTTCACTTTTATATGCATCTTATGATCTGAGTAGTGTAGATTGATGTGCTTGATTGTTTACTGTCTTAATCTGCTTAGTATTGTCAGATATGAGCTTTAGTGTTAGTTTATATTGATGTTGTAGTTTGTTGAATGATAAGTTCACTTTGTTGTTTTGAAATTGTTCTGTTTAGACTTGATCTGTGAGTTTGTTCTATAGCTGTGGAATGTTGTTTTTCACTAATAACTCAGCTTCTATTATAGTTATTTGACTCATTTGGATCTATTGCTTGAGTATTTGTAGTCCAAAACTGTTAGTGTAGTGTAATCAGTTGGATATATAGTGTTTGGATAAGAGATTAACTGTGAGATTTAGTGGTTATTTTGCTGAGAATTTGGCTTAGACTAGATACATTAGAAGTTTTTAGATCAGTTAAAGTTTAAAATTCAGAGGTCATATCATAAAATGTCATATTCTCTCTAGTTCACTGATGTTAGTTTAACTGTTGGTGAAATCGTTTGCATAAGCTCATTATTAGTTGAATAGGTAGGAATTTTAGCATAATCTCATAACTTCTTAGTTAACATTGCATTTCCACTCAGTATTGGTAATCTGAAATTCATACAAGTCAAAGTTTCATTAATAATAAAAAGTCAAAAAATATCAAGTTCATAGAAATAGGACAACTTTCTAAGTAACCTGTAGGCTTTAATATAGAATAAAAGTA
>LBNU01008651.1:134073-144897 GCA_014162995.1 Artemisia annua | reverse complement strand
AAAAAAATATAAAGTTTTTGCAAAAAGGGGTCAGTGGGACTCGAACCCCTGACCTCCTGGACTCTACACCTCACACAGCCAAACTCATAACCATTAGCACCCTTGGGATTTTTCTTACTATCTTTGCACTATTAATTCTTTTATACCCTTTATTTTCCTTTTGCTTATTAAACCTTGTTTTGCTTATTACAGCTTATTTCATAATACTTTTTCAAAGTTTTTACTTCTCCTAAGTTTAGATTAGTATAAAGTAGTTTTCAGAAAAATTTGAGATTTATTTGATAAGATTTACTATTTCTTTTACCATTTATTTCTTATTAATAGTTTTAAATCATTTTAAATAAATAAAAAGGCATAAAAAATATTTTCTTTTTCTAAAATTTTCTTTTATAATCTAGAATGTAGAAAAATCATTTTCATATCCGTAGGATTAGAATTGCCTTTATTTCACTTTTATATTTGCGCTCGTACGTAGTTTTTAATTCTTTTGCACGTTTTTAGACTAGGTTGCGTTTTAAGTTTAGATTGCTTTCCGTTATCGTTTTGAATGCTTTATTTACTTTCCGTAGTTATAATTTCCCATCAAATCTCACTCATTTTCACTATTCATTTTACATTTACACGATCACGAACCGACAAATTCTATTCGACCTTCGTTGGGACTTCGACCCGGGAAATTACTTTCACAAGTATTTCTTTGGAAAAACGAATACTAAAATAACTACATCAATTATGGCGCCACTGCCGGGGAAAGCTTGAAACGAATTTGACGATTTTGATTGTGTTTTTGTGATTTGAAGAACCTTCCTCGGAAGTTAATCGTTTTTGAAAAATAAAAATAAAAATAAAAAAAAAGGAATACTTTTCACCAAGTATTCAACAAACTCCAAAAATATAATAAACATCCTCGGTCTTCCGTTGAAGGAGGGCGGTTGTAAACCAAATAAGCTTGAACGCAAAAATAATGTGATATAAAAACAAAAGACAAAAATATAAAAAGAAAAAGACAAAAAGATTTTGATTTTAAGTTTTCTTTGTTAAAAACCCAAAAATGTTTTCTTTTTCGATTTGATTTTTGTTTTATGTTTGATTTTTGTTTACAAAATGCCAAAAAAATAATCTTCTTATCCTCTCATATTTGATTCTTCTTCTCAAACCCTCTTATGTTTAATTCTTATCTCTTTACCCTCTCATATCGTTTAATTCTTATCTTCTTATCCTTCTTTATCGTTTAATTCTTATGGCGGACGCACGTACTTTGGAGGAATTGCTGCGAATACCTGTACGTTTTGAAAAGGCCATCGTTATTCCACCAATTCTTGCGGATGAATATCAAATAAACGTCGAGTTACTTAATTTCATCGATTCTTTCTTTGGTTTTGAAAACGATGATCCTGATTCCCACCTCAGCAGATTTTATCTAATAACTGGAACCTTCAAAATAAATCAAGTGCCTGATGATGTGGTGAAATTAATCTTGTTTCCCTTAACACTTAAAGGAGCATCCCAGAGATGGCTTGATCATGAACCTCCTAATTCCATCACCAATTGGGATGATTTAGCATGAAAATTCGTGAATCGATTTTATCCTCATTCCAAAACGATTGATCTCCGAAAAGAAATGATAAATTTTCAACAACGTTTTGATGAGACTTTTTGCCGAGGCTTGGGAAAGATTCAAAGATTTAATGAGAAAATGCCCACATCATGGTTTTTCGGTATTGCAACAAGTCGATACGTTCTATAATGCTTTAACTCAATCGGATCAAGATTCGCTTAATACAGCCGCCGGTGGCAATATCTATTATCGAACACCGAATGACGTCTTGATGATTATCGAAAACAAATCGAAAGTTCGCCCGGCACAAAACAAACCGGAAGTAAGTTCCCAAGGTCACTTTGAAAAATCTTTTGGAGAATTACTAGCCAAAGAACAAGTCGCTAATATGAATGCCAAATTTTTCGTTCATGATGACGATGGTGATGAGAATTCTATTCAAATGAGGGAATCTTATAAGTATTCGTCAGCTGCAATCACACCCGCCTCACCAACTATGAACCCATAGGACTCTCTCATAATGGGGGACGAGCATCTTAGCACTATTCTGGAAACGAAATCGATTAATTCTAATGTTGAGAACCATGTCCCAATCCCAAGTGAGTCTGAGGGTATTTCCAACAAAATGTGTGAATTGCTTCCTCTTGATACCTCTAATGATCATTTTGAGACTTTCTATACATACTCCGAGGACGACGAGAGTGATGATGACAAGCCTTTTGAAGAAGAAAACTCTAAGATCGATCTTCTCATTAAGGAATCTTTAGATACCTTGTCAATAGGGGACAAGGAAGTCGAAAGCAATCATCTTGAGGAGATTGATGACCTTGTTCCAATCCCAAGGGTATCCGAGAGACCTTTCGATTCAATTTCAAAAATATTCGATACGACTATCACCAATCCTTTATTTGATTTTGATTCTGAATTTACTCTTACATCAGATAATCCGATCTTTGATATTAAGAACGATGAGAGTGATGAGTCCGATACAGAACCCGAGCTTAAGGATATACATCATAGTGATTCCCTTCTCGAGGAGTTCGCCGATGAACTATCTCACGTTGATTTCATCCCACCGGGGGTTGATGACGATACTTTTGATTTCGAATCCGATCTTCCGTCTATTGATTCTTCTTCTTGTCATGAGGAGTTCGCCGGTGAACTCGCTCACATCATATCTCCTCCTGAGTATGATTACTTCCATTTTGATCTTGACAAAGATTTTAGTCTGGGGGAAGACGTACTTATTGACGACATAATCCCGACCCTCCCTCCCAAGACTTTTGAAAACGAACAAATGAGCTTTAATGATGATATTCAAAACAAAGTTATTGCAAAATCTGTTTTTGAAAATGATGAATTGATTTTAATTGTGATACAAATCTTTCTTCCCTTCGTCACATATGATGTGATTTCTCCAATCCTTCACTCCACCGGGAGTGAGGATACCATCTTTGACCCCGGCACCTCCGTTCTTTGTGCCGGGTGTCCGTTCCATTTGCTCCCCCAAGATTAAGTAAATTCGGGGCGAGTCTAAGCTATACGACTCGATAAAAAACAAGCGCTTCGTGGGAGGCACCCCATGCTTATCCTTTCTATCTTCTTTCTATTTTCTTTTACTAATGTGACGTGAGGAGGGGCGACCTCTTTCATTTCTCGTGTTTTCGTGGTTGTTTGTGAATGTCCAGGATTTGCCGAATTATGATGACTCTCGTGCTCGTTGTTTGTCTCATCTCCACTCGAGTCTCATTCTTCATGCTTTTGGAAGTTCGCATTATATCCTAAATTTTATCGACTAACGTATCTTTGGCATAATTAATAAACGGCCCTAGACTTATGTTAGGATTCCCTTACCTTTGAAACATTGAGGCCAATGTTTACCTTTAGTCTGGGGGGGTTAATCTTCGATTTGATTTGACCTTGCACTTTCATTTAGTCGTTTACTCTCGCAACCCCGTTTTTCCTAAAAACGAAAAAATTGAAAAATTTGAAAATTTCAAAGGAAAAAATTGATGAAAATGTTGTGAAAAACTACAAAAAATGTGAAAAGTTGAAAAATTATGCAAAAATATAATAAGTGTTTTGACACCGTGTTGACTTTCCGTTGGCGAGAGTAGGAATAAAAATTTTGACTTGATCCGGGCGTGTTGAGCCCTAGCTTGTTCCCTTAACCAATGATGATCATAAAAGCTTTTGCTAGTCTTGTACACAAGGAGCTACTCTTTTGTCGGCTCCCGTACTTGACTTTTTATATGCGTGGCTTGATTATCGGCTAAGCATTCGCGGATCTCATTATTTGAGATTTTAAATTTGCGGAGAACGTGAAATGATAGAGTTTCTTTAGAAGTTAGATGCTAAGCATAGAGTAGTTGGATCTCTTTAAAGCTCATCGAAGGTACTCATGTCTTTTTGTTCCCACAAAATTGCTTCACCCCATATCTGTGCAAAATAATTAAAGATGTTAGGTTTAGCCGATGAGTAGTTCTTTATCTTCTTAAGAGAATCTTTGCTTGGGAAATTGGGTACACATCATGGATACACGTCAGTTGAGTTGTATTGTATATCGTTGAATAAGCGTAGTACGCATGTGGTTTCGGAGCTACCCAAAAGCCCGTTGTTATGTATGAGCTAAGGTGCTTTAAGACTTCGGATTGAGATCGGACCTTGGATCCTAGATTCCAACCCTAGCAGTTGGCGGTAGGTCTTGGATTGAAACCGTGAAGGTTCGGAGTTGAGAAGTTACTAAGGCAAGAAAAAAAAAAAGAAAAAAAATGAGAAAAAGTATCAAGAAAAGTAAAAAAAATGTGAAAAAATCAAAAGAAAGAATAAGGATCGATGTTGAGATTTATGGATTATGTGCTTAAGTGTTAAGACTAAAGTTGGTAGCGCGTGAGGTGCATGCGAATGATCCTAGATCGGGCGCATGAGGTGCACGTGAAATGTACTCGCCAACTTATGTCTATTTTGATGTATTCCAAAGTCTTTGTATGTATCCAATATCCTTGATGTGGACCTCATTTTTAAAGCAAATTTTCTTAAGAGAAGATCGGTAACTACTTAGCGTTTGAATTCTTGGTATCTTTATCGGAATAAATCATATCGAAACGAGAAAATATGAAGCAATTCATTTATCTCACAAAAATAAAATAAATAGATACACTAAGATATGGGAGCAAGGGGTTTTACACAAGTAACTACGACGAGTAGTTTTGGCATCTAATTTGTAAGTAAATGGTGATCTCGTTCATAAGCTTAGTTTGGGGGCTTGTGAAAAATCAAGGACGATGAATTTTATCCTTATGGTCACTTTTCTATGAATTGTGTTTCTACTCTAAGACCCTAAACGTTATTGAAAGATAATGAAAGTTAACATACCGTCACAAGAATAAAGTATGAAAAATACAAAAATATTAGTGTAGAGTTAGTATACGGAATAAAATGGATAAACGGGGCGTTTTAGGGAATAAATGATTTCGAATCTCTTTTGAACGTTCTTGCTACTTTTTTCAAAGTTAGTAAAAAGAGGTTTAGAAATTATTTATCTCAAAAGCGTGATTTGATCACATTGCGTGAGGACACGACAATACCTTAGTCTGGGGGATTTTGGTATGTGTTAATTTACACATATATTTGACCTTAGAAAACGGACTAAAAAGACCAAAAACTAACAATAAATGCCAAATATACGTTGTTTTTGTGTTTTTGAATGTGCAGGGATGGATAATGCAAAATTGGACAAAACCGAGTCAAAATCGGCAAAAACGAGCACGGGAATGGAAAAGGGAATAAAAGCTGAGGCCGGGGAAGCATTTTTCAAGACCGGATCAATAATTAAGCTCAATTAGTCAACAAGGGTCCTTGAAGATTCATCATTTGGCAAGATTAGCCCTTGGAAGTATTTTGCACATTCAGCAGAAAAGGTCCTTGAAGTTACATAAATTACATAATTGGTCCTTGGCATTTTTCTACCTTTCATTACTAATAATAAACATCCCAAAACAAATAAACCCTTAAACCACAAAAGCCCTGGCCCAACATCCTTTACAACTTACCCGGTCCATTTCCACTCAACCCGACCCGTTCCTTTTTGTTATAACCCGGGGTCAAACCCCCAATTCCTCAGTCAAAATTACAATAACAATAAAAAACCTAAACACCCCGCCTTTTCACATTTACTATACATCCCCAACACCCCCATTTACCCTGCCTACACCCCATCATTTACCCCGTACTTAAATTGTTTCTAGAAAGTTTCTGACACGTCTGACATTGGGGAATGACACGCTGGCGATCTCAAGTAACCCCATTGGTGCAGACACATCACAAGATGATCCAAGGGCCAAAAATAGAGATCAATGATTGAATGATGATCAAGGGCTGCTATTAGAGTTCGAGAGACTTCTTGGAAAAATTCACACGCTCCTGAGCTCAGCTTATAAAAGCCCCCTCATTACAACGATTTTGGGTTGGTTAGTCACTAGGTTAGATGGTAGCTAGTAGGAGTAGGGTAGATTAGTATAATTGTAGTTTGTTTAAAACACTTTGTAAGCTTTCATATTGTAATGTTTTCCAGTCTTCAATAAAATTCAGTTTCATTTCATAATTCTTGTCATTTAACTTTTCAAGCAATTCTTTGTGTTAAAACTGTTTTCAAGTTTTTTTTACTATTTTCAGAAGCTTATTCAAGCTTCTCAACAGCTTATTGTAGTTTTGGATGCTCTAATATAGTAATCTAGTTCCATTTGTACAAGTATGTAAGTCAAAAGGAAGATCAAGCAGTATATTCATGGTGTTCATTGGTGATCCAGTAGTGGTTTAAGCCTATCTTAAAGATAGGCTAGCTTTTGGAAGTTCTCAGAAAGCTGAGAATTGAATTGTAAGTTCTCAGTTTATACTTTCACTTTTATATGCATCTTATGATCTGAGTAGTGTAGATTGATGTGCTTGATTGTTTACTGTCTTAATCTGCTTAGTATAGTCAGATATGAGCTTTAGTGTTAGTTTATATTGATGTTGTAGTTTGTTGAATGATAAGTTCACTTTGTTGTTTTGAAATTGTTCTGTTTAGACTTGATCTGTGAGTTTGTTCTATAGCTGTGGAATGTTGTTTTTCACTGTTAACTCAGCTTCTATTATAGTTATTTGACTCATTTGGATCTATTGCTTGAGTATTTGTAGTCCAAAACTGTTAGTGTAGTGTAATCAGTTGGATATAGAGTGTTTGGATAAGAGATTAACTGTGAGATTTAGCGGTTATTTTGCTGAGAATTTGGCTTAGACTAGATACATTAGGAGTTTTTAGATCAGTTAAAGTTTAAAATTCAGAGGTCATATCATAAAATGTCAGATTCTCTCTAGTTCACTTATGTTAGTTTAACTGTTGGTGAAATCGTTTGCATAAGCTCATTATTAGTTGAATAGGTAGGAATTTTAGCATAATCTCATAACTTCTTAGTTAACATTGCATTTCCACTCAGTATTGGTAATCTGAAATTCATACAAGTCAAAGTTTCATTAATAATAAAAAGTCAAAAAATATCAAGTTCATAGAAATAGGACAACTTTCTAAGTAACCTGTAGGCTTTAATATAGAATAAAAGTATATGTTAATTGCATTTCTATGTCACTTGGTTGCTTGTTTTTCAAGATAAAAAAGAATTTTGTAAATTGGAAATCATTTGCTAGTTTAGAAATGAGCTCAAAGTGAGCTATCTGAGCTTGTTTCTGCCCTGCACCAGCAGCTCTTTAAAGCTCATATAATCTCCTTTCAATCTGAATTTTTGTTTAGTAGTTAATTGGTTGCTTGTCTTTTAGCTTGTGAGTAGCTTTTGACTAGCTTAGACATGCCTCCTTAGGCTGTTTTGTTTCAGTTGGTGATCAGCCTGCCCATTTAGCTTTTGCTCACTCTTGTGCTTATTTGTTTTTTTTAGATTGCTATTATAGGATAGACTGCTTATTTTAGTTACTCTTATATCCTTGGTTGCTTTTCTTTCACTATTTTCAGTTTGTAGGACTTGGTATGTTCATTTAGTAGCCTTTTATTTAGTCCTAAATAGTCATATTAGTTGCTATTCATGTCTGCTCTTTTGTCCCAACCTAGCCCTTATTAGCTGCCATATTAAGTTCATAGAAGCTCGTTGATGCCTGAATTGTGTTTTGCTGTATCTTTGGTTGCTCATTAATGTTATTGTTCACCATAGATGCCTTAGCTCGTGATTTATTACCCTGTGCACCAGATTATAAACCCCCTAGAGTGATGTTTTGCCTCAGCCCTCTCATGGCTTTTCTATTGATTATTAGGTTCCAGCTTGCTTGTGTTTTCTGATTTGTACTCTTAGCTCGTTTTGTTTTATTTTCAAGTTAGTGTGAGTTAGTTCTACCTATTAATCCTTAGCTTACGTTCTTAAAAACTGGTGTTTCATTTTCATTTCAATCTCAATAAATTGTTAACTTCTTTTCATGACTGTTAAACCAAAAGCTCTTTTCCTAACTTAAATTCAGTTTCTAAAATAAAGTTTCCTCAAAATATTGCTTGTTTACTTCTGTTCATAAATTGCTAAAAGAAAAATTAAAAAAATATAAAGTTTTTGCAAAAAGGGGTCAGTGGGACTCGAACCCCTGACCTCCTGGACTCTACACCTCACACAGCCAAACTCATAACCATTAGCACCCTTGGGATTTTTCTTACTATCTTTGCACTATTAATTCTTTTATACCCTTTATTTTCCTTTTGCTTATTAAACCTTGTTTTTCTTATTACAGCTTATTTCATAATACTTTTTCAAAGTTTTTACTTCTCCTAAGTTTAGATTAGTATAAAGTAGTTTTCAGAAAAATTTGAGATTTATTTGATAAGATTTACTATTTTTTTCCCATTTATTTCTTATTAATAGTTTTTAAATCATTTTAAATAAATAAAAAGGCATAAAAAATATTTTTCTTTTTCTAAAATTTTCTTTTATAATCTAGAATGTAGAAAAATCATTTTCATATCCGTAGGATTAGAATTGCCTTTATTTCACTTTTATATTTGCGCTAGTACGTAGTTTTTAATTGCTTTGCACATTTTTAGACTAGGTTGCGTTTTAAGTTTAGATTGCTTTCCGTTATCGTTTTGAATGCTTTATTTGCTTTCCGTAGTTATAATTTCCCATCAAATGTCACTCATTTTCACTATTCATTTTACATTTACACGATCATGAACCGACAAATTCTATTCGACCTTCGTTGGGACTTCGACCCGGGAAATTACTTTCACAAGTATTTCTTTGGAAAAACGAATACTAAAATAACTACATCAATTATGGCGCCGCTGCTGGGGAATGCTTGAAACGAATTTGATGATTTTGATTGTGTTTTTGTGATTTGAAGAACCTTCCTCGGAAGTTAATCGTTTTTGAAAAAAAAAAAAAAAAAAGGAATACTTGTCACCAGTATTCAAACTCCAAAATTAATAACGTCCGGTCTTGCTCGTTGAAGGAGGCGCGGTTGTAAACGGCAAATAAGCTTGAACTCAAAATAATG
This sequence comes from Artemisia annua, assembly GCA_014162995.1. Taxonomy (NCBI): domain Eukaryota; kingdom Viridiplantae; phylum Streptophyta; class Magnoliopsida; order Asterales; family Asteraceae; genus Artemisia; species Artemisia annua. The sequence continues at coordinate 135,815 of LBNU01008651.1, read as the reverse complement.
TAATATAAACAAACGACAAAAATCATAAAAAAAAAGAAAGCAAAAGATTTTGATTTTTAAGTTTTCTTTGTTAAAACACAAACTCGTTTTCTTTTTCGTTTTGTTTTGTTTTATGTTGATTTTTGTTTACAAATGCCAAAAAACAATCTTCTTATCCTCTCATATTTGATTCTTCTTCTCAAACCCTCTTATGTTTAATTCTTATCTCTTTACCCTCTCATATCGTTTAATTCTTATCTTCTTATCCTTCTTTATCGTTTAATTCTTGTGGCGGACGCACGTACTTTGGAGGAATTGCTGCGAATACCTGTACGTTTTGAAAAGGCCATCGTTATTCCACCAATTCTTGCGGATGAATATCAAATAAACGTCGAGTTACTTAATTTCATCGATCCTTTCTTTGGTTTTGAAAACGATGATCCTGATTCCCACCTCAGCAGATTTTATCTAATAACTGGAACCTTCAAAATGAATGAAGTGCCTGATGATGTGGTGAAATTAATCTTGTTTCCCTTAACACTTAAAGGAGCAGCACAGAGATGGCTTGATCATGAACCTCCCAATTCCATCACCACTTGGGATGATTTAGCATCAAAATTCGTGAATCGATTTTATCCTCGTTCCAAAACGATTGATCTCCTAAAAGAAATCATAAATTTTCAACAACGTTTTGATGAGACTTTTGCCGAGGCTTGGGAAAGATTCAAAGATTTAATGAGAAAATGCCCACATCATGGTTTTTCGGTATTGCAACAAGTCGATACGTTCTATAATGCTTTAACTCAATCGGATCAAGATTCGCTTAAGACAGCCGCCGGTGGCAATATCTATTATCGAACACCGAATGACGTCTTGATGATTATCGAAAACAGATCGAAAGTTCGCCCGGCACAAAACAAACCAGTAGTAAGTTCCCAAGGTCACTTTGAAAAATCTTTTGGAGAATTACTAGCCAAAGAACAAGTCGCTAATATGAATGCCAAATTTTTCGTTCACGATGACGATAGTGATGAGAATTCTATTCAAATGAGGGAATCTTATTAGTATTCGTCAGCTGCAATCACACCCGCCTCACCAACTATGAACCCAGAGGACTCTCTCATAATGGGGGACGAGCATCTTAGCACTATTCTGGAAACAGAATCGATTAATTCTAATGTTGAGAACCTTGTCCCTATCCCAAGTGAGTCTGAGGGTATTTCCGACAAAATGTGTGAATTGCTTCCTCTTGATACCTCTAATGATCATTTTGAGACTTTCTATACATACTCCGAGGACGACGAGAGTGATGATGACAAGCCTTTTGAAGAAGAAAACTCTAAGATCGATCTTCTCATTAAGGAATCTTTAGATACCTTGTCAATGGGGGACAAGGAAGTCGAAAGCAATCATCTTGAGGAGATTGATGACCTTGTTCCAATCCCAAGGGTATCCGAGAGACCTTTCGATTCAATTTCAAAAATATTCGATACGACTATCACCAATCCTTTATTTGATTTTGATTCTGTAACACCCCCAAAATCTGGTACAGCGGAAGACTATTCAAGCTTTCGGGGTGCTACGGGGATTGGTATCCAACACAAGTCATAATAGAACGAGATAAAGTAAACATAAGTAAAAACACATCCAAAAGGGGTTTTAAAGTTTACATTCATCCCAAATTTACCAAATTAAGGCCCAAAAGAAATAAACGTAGGTCCCTAATTACATATCAGAGTTTTTAGAAAATAGATCCTTAAACC
>LBNU01008651.1:120548-133456 GCA_014162995.1 Artemisia annua | reverse complement strand
ATAAAAAACAAGCGCTTCGTGGGAGGCACCCCATGCTTATCCTTTCTATCTTCTTTCTATTTTCTTTTACTAATGTGACGTGAGGAGGGGCGACCTCTTTCATTTCTCGTGTTTTCGTGGTTGTTTGTGAATGTCCAGGATTTGCCGAATTATGATGACTCTCGTGCTCGTTGTTTGTCTCATCTCCACTCGAGTCTCATTCTTCATGCTTTTGGAAGTTCGCATTATATCCTAAATTTTATCGACTAACGTATCTTTGGCATAATTAATAAACGGCCCTAGACTTATGTTAGGATTCCCTTACCTTTGAAACATTGAAGCCAATGTTTACCTTTAGTCTGGGGGGGTTAATCTTCGATTTGATTTGACCTTGCACTTTCATTTAGTCGTTTACTCTTGCAACCCCGTTTTTCCTAAAAATGAAAAAATTGAAAAATTTGAAAATTTCAAAGGAAAAAATTGATGAAAATGTTGTGAAAAACTACAAAAAATGTGAAAAGTTGAAAATTTATGCAAAAATATAATAAGTGTTTTGACACCGTGTTGACTTTTCGTTGGCGAGAGTAGGAATAAAAATTTTGACTTGATCCGGGCGTGTTGAGCCCTAGCTTGTTCCCTTAACCAATGATGATCATAAAAGCTTTTGCTAGTCTTGTACACAAGGAGCTACTCTTTTGTCGGCTCCCGTACTTGACTTTTTACATGCATAGCTTGAAGAGCTTTCGCTAGTCTTTTACACTAGGAGCTATAAAATGCGAATTCTTTTCTAGAGTTTGCAAGCTTCGTATTTGACTTTATATATGCGTGGCTGATTATCGGCTAAGTATCCGCGGATTTCATTATTTAAGATTTTCAAAATGCGGAGAGCGAGATATGATAGTGTTTATTTAGAAGTTAGATGCCATACGTGGAGTAGTGGTTCTCTTTAAAGCTCATCGAAGGTACTTGTGGCCTTTCGTTCCCATTAGCTTGTTTCACCCCATATCTTGTGTAAAATAATTAAAGATGTCTCGGTTTTGATGAAATTTAGTTCTTTATCTTCTTAAGAGAATCTTTGCTTGAAAAGTTGGGTACACATCAAGGATACACGCCATTGTCTTGAGTTGTATTGAATTCTATTTCGATGTATTGAGTTGTACGTATGTGGTTTCGGAGCTACCCTTTAAAGCCCGGTATTCATAAGAGCTAAGGTGCTTTGAGACTTTGGATTGAGATCGGGCCATGGATCCTACTTCTAACCTAATAAGTTGGCGGTAGGTCTTGGATTGAAACCGTGAAGGTTCGGAGTTGAGAAGTTACTAAGGCAAGAAAAAGAAAGAAAAAAATGAGAAAAAGTATCAAGAAAAGTAAAAAAAATGTGAAAAAATTAAAAGAAAGAATAAGGATCGATGTTGAGATTTATGGATTATGTGCATAAGTGTTAAGACTAAAGTTGGTAGCGCATGAGGTGCATGCGAATGATCCTAGATCGGGCACATGAGGTGCACGTGAAATGTACTTGCCAACTTATGTCTATTTTGATGTATTCCAAAGTCTTTGTATGTATCCAATATCCTTGATGTGGACCTCATTTTTAAAGAAAATTTTCTTAAGAGAAGATCGATAACTACTTAGCGTTTGAATTCTTGGTATCTTTATCGGAATAAATCATATCGAAACGAGAAAATATGAAGCAATTCATTTATCTCACAAAAAATAAATAAATAGATACACTAAGATATGGGAGCAAGGGGTTTTACACAAGTAACTACGATGAGTAGTTTTGGCATCTAATTTGTAAGTAAATGGTGATCTCGTTCATAAGCTTAGTTTGGGGGCTTGTGAAAAATCAAGGACTATGAATTTTATCCTTATGGTCACTTTTCTATGAATTGTGTTTCTACTCTAAGACCCTAAACATTATTGAAAGATAATGAAAGGTAACATACCGTCACAAGAATAAAGTATGAAAAATACAAAAATATTAGTGTAGAGTTAGTATACGGAATAAAATGGATAAACGGGGCGTTTTAGGGAATAAATGATTTCGAATCTCTTTTGAACGTTCTTGCTACTTTTTTCAAAGTTAGTAAAAAGAGGTTTANGATCATAAAAGCTTTTGCTAGTCTTGTACACAAGGAGCTACTCTTTTGTCGGCTCCCGTACTTGACTTTTTACATGCATAGCTTGAAGAGCTTTCGCTAGTCTTTTACACTAGGAGCTATAAAATGCAAATTCTTTTCTAGAGTTTGCAAGCTTCGTATTTGACTTTATATATGCGTGGCTGATTATCGGCTAAGTATCCGCGGATTTCATTATTTGAGATTTTCAAAATGCGGAGAGCGAGATATGATAGTGTTTATTTAGAAGTTAGATGCCATACGTGGAGTAGTGGTTCTCTTTAAAGCTCATCGAAGGTATTTGTGGCCTTTCGTTCCCATCAGCTTGTTTCACCCCATATCTTGTGTAAAATAATTAAAGATGTCTCGGTTTTGACGAAATTTAGTTCTTTATCTTCTTAAGAGAATCTTTGCTTGAAAAGTTGGGTACACATCAAGGATACACGCCATCGTCTTGAGTTGTATTGTATTCTATTTCGATGTATTGAGTTGTACGTATGTGGTTTCGGAGCTACCCTTTAAAGCCCGGTATTCATAAGAGCTAAGGTGCTTTGAGACTTCGGATTGAGATCGGGCCTTGGATCCTACTTCTAACCTAATAAGTTGGCGGTAGGTCTTGGATTGAAACCGTGAAGGTTCGGAGTTGAGAAGTTACTAAGGCAAGAAAAAAAAAAGAAAAAAAATGAGAAAAAGTATCAAGAAAAGTAAAAAAAATGTGAAAAAATCAAAAGAAAGAATAAGGATCGATGTTGAGATTTATGGATTATGTGCTTAAGTGTTAAGACTAAAGTTGGTAGCGCGTGAGGTGCATGCGAATGATCCTAGATCGGGCGCATGAGGTGCACGTGAAATGTACTCGCCAACTTATGTCTATTTTGATGTATTCCAAAGTCTTTGTATGTATCCAATATCCTTGATGTGGACCTCATTTTTAAAGCAAATTTTCTTAAGAGAAGATCGGTAACTACTTAGCGTTTGAATTCTTGGTATCTTTATCGGAATAAATCATATCGAAACGAGAAAATATGAAGCAATTCATTTATCTCACAAAAATAAAATAAATAGATACACTAAGATATGGGAGCAAGGGGTTTTACACAAGTAACTACGATGAGTAGTTTTGGCATCTAATTTGTAAGTAAATGGTGATCTCGTTCATAAGCTTAGTTTGGGGGCTTGTGAAAAATCAAGGACGATGAATTTTATCCTTATGGTCACTTTTCTATGAATTGTGTTTCTACTCTAAGACCCTAAACGTTATTGAAAGATAATGAAAGTTAACATACCGTCACAAGAATAAAGTATGAAAAATACAAAAATATTAGTGTAGAGTTAGTATACGGAATAAAATGGATAAACGGGGCGTTTTAGGGAATAAATGATTTCGAATCTCTTTTGAACGTTCTTGCTACTTTTTTCAAAGTTAGTAAAAAGAGGTTTAGAAATTATTTATCTCAAAAGCGTGATTTGATCACATTGCGTGAGGACACGACAATACCTTAGTCTGGGGGATTTTGGTATGTGTTAATTTACACATATATTTGACCTTAGAAAACGGACTAAAAAGACCAAAAACTAACAATAAATGCCAAATATACGTTGTTTTTGTGTTTTTGAATGTGCAGGGATGGATAATGCAAAATTGGACAAAACCGAGTCAAAATCGGCAAAAACGAGCACGGGAATGGAAAAGGGAATAAAAGCTGAGGCCGGGGAAGCATTTTTCAAGACCGGATCAATAATTAAGCTCAATTAGTCAACAAGGGTCCTTGAAGATTCATCATTTGGCAAGATTAGCCCTTGGAAGTATTTTGCACATTCAGCAGAAAAGGTCCTTGAAGTTACATAAATTACATAATTGGTCCTTGGCATTTTTCTACCTTTCATTACTAATAATAAACATCCCAAAACAAATAAACCCTTAAACCACAAAAGCCCTGGCCCAACATCCTTTACAACTTACCCGGTCCATTTCCACTCAACCCGACCCGTTCCTTTTTGTTATAACCCGGGGTCAAACCCCCAATTCCTCAGTCAAAATTACAATAACAATAAAAAACCTAAACACCCCGCCTTTTCACATTTACTATACATCCCCAACACCCCCATTTACCCTGCCTACACCCCATCATTTACCCCGTACTTAAATTGTTTCTAGAAAGTTTCTGACACGTCTGACATTGGGGAATGACACGCTGGCGATCTCAAGTAACCCCATTGGTGCAGACACATCACAAGATGATCCAAGGGCCAAAAATAGAGATCAATGATTGAATGATGATCAAGGGCTGCTATTAGAGTTCGAGAGAATTCTTGGAAAAATTCACACGCTCCTGAGCTCAGCTTATAAAAGCCCCCTCATTACAACGATTTTGGGTTGGTTAGTCACTAGGTTAGATGGTAGCTAGTAGGAGTAGGGTAGATTAGTATAATTGTAGTTTGTTTAAAACACTTTGTAAGCTTTCATATTGTAATGTTTTCCAGTCTTCAATAAAATTCAGTTTCATTTCATAATTCTTGTCATTTAACTTTTCAAGCAATTCATTGTGTTAAAACTGTTTTCAAGTTTTTTTTTACTATTTTCAGAAGCTTATTCAAGCTTCTCAACAGCTTATTGTAGTTTTGGATGCTCTAATATAGTAATCTAGTTCCATTTGTACAAGTATGTAAGTCAAAAGGAAGATCAAGCAGTATATTCATGGTGTTCATTGGTGATCCAGTAGTGGTTTAAGCCTATCTTAAAGATAGGCTAGCTTTTGGAAGTTCTCAGAAAGCTGAGAATTGAATTGTAAGTTCTCAGTTTATACTTTCACTTTTATATGCATCTTATGATCTGAGTAGTGTAGATTGATGTGCTTGATTGTTTACTGTCTTAATCTGCTTAGTATAGTCAGATATGAGCTTTAGTGTTAGTTTATATTGATGTTGTAGTTTGTTGAATGATAAGTTCACTTTGTTGTTTTGAAATTGTTCTGTTTAGACTTGATCTGTGAGTTTGTTCTATAGCTGTGGAATGTTGTTTTTCACTGTTAACTCAGCTTCTATTATAGTTATTTGACTCATTTGGATCTATTGCTTGAGTATTTGTAGTCCAAAACTGTTAGTGTAGTGTAATCAGTTGGATATAGAGTGTTTGGATAAGAGATTAACTGTGAGATTTAGCGGTTATTTTGCTGAGAATTTGGCTTAGACTAGATACATTAGGAGTTTTTAGATCAGTTAAAGTTTAAAATTCAGAGGTCATATCATAAAATGTCAGATTCTCTCTAGTTCACTTATGTTAGTTTAACTGTTTGTGAAATCGTTTGCATAAGCTCATTATTAGTTGAATAGGTAGGAATTTTAGCATAATCTCATAACTTCTTAGTTAACATTGCATTTCCACTCAGTATTGGTAATCTGAAATTCATACAAGTCAAAGTTTCATTAATAATAAAAAGTCAAAAAATATCAAGTTCATAGAAATAGGACAACTTTCTAAGTAACCTGTAGGCTTTAATATAGAATAAAAGTAGATGTTAATTGCATTTCTATGTCACTTGGTTGCTTGTTTTTCAAGATCAAAAAGAATTTTGTAAATTGGAAATCATTTGCTAGTTTAGAAATGAGCTCAAAGTGAGCTATCTGAGCTTGTTTCTGCCCTGCACCAGCAGCTCTTTAAAGCTCATATAATCTCCTTTCAATCTGAATTTTTGTTTAGTAGTTAATTGGTTGCTTGTCTTTTAGCTTGTGAGTAGCTTTTGACTAGCTTAGACATGCCTCCTTAGGCTGTTTTGTTTCAGTTGGTGATCAGCCTGCCCATTTAGCTTTTGCTCACTCTTGTGCTTATTTGTTTTTTTTAGATTGCTATTATAGGATAGACTGCTTATTTTAGTTACTCTTATATCCTTGGTTGCTTTTCTTTCACTATTTTCAGTTTGTAGGACTTGGTATGTTCATTTAGTAGCCTTTTATTTAGTCCTAAATAGTCATATTAGTTGCTATTCATGTCTGCTCTTTTGTCCCAACCTAGCCCTTATTAGCTGCCATATTAAGTTCATAGAAGCTCGTTGATGCATGAATTGTGTTTTGCTGTATCTTTGGTTGCTCATTAATGTTATTGTTCACCATAGATGCCTTAGCTCGTGATTTATTACCCTGTGCACCAGATTATAAACCCCCTAGAGTGATGTTTTGCCTCAGCCCTCTCATGGCTTTTCTATTGATTATTAGGTTCCAGCTTGCTTGTGTTTTCTGATTTGTACTCTTAGCTCGTTTTGTTTTATTTTCAAGTTAGTGTGAGTTAGTTCTACCTATTAATCCTTAGCTTACGTTCTTAAAAACTGGTGTTTCATTTTCATTTCAATCTCAATAAATTGTTAACTTCTTTTCATGACTGTTAAACCAAAAGCTCTTTTCCTAGCTTAAATTCAGTTTCTAAAATAAAGTTTCCTCAAAATATTGCTTGTTTACTTCTGTTCATAAATTACTAAAAGAAAAATTAAAAAAAATATAAAGTTTTTGCAAAAAGGGTTCAGTGGGACTCGAACCCCTGACCTCCTGGACTCTACACCTCACACAGCCAAACTCATAACCATTAGCACCCTTGGGATTTTTCTTACTATCTTTGCACTATTAATTCTTTTATACCCTTTATTTTCCTTTTGCTTATTAAACCTTGTTTTGCTTATTACAGCTTATTTCATAATACTTTTTCAAAGTTTTTACTTCTCCTAAGTTTAGATTAGTATAAAGTAGTTTTCAGAAAAATTTCAGATTTATTTGATAAGATTTACTATTTTTTTTTACCATTTATTTCTTATTAATAGTTTTTAAATCATTTTAAATAAATAAAAAGGCATAAAAAATATTTTTCTTTTTCTAAAATTTTCTTTTATAATCTAGAATGTAGAAAAATCATTTCATATCCGTAGGATTAGAATTGCCTTTATTTCACTTTTATATTTGCGCTCGTACGTAGTTTTTAATTGTTTTGCACGTTTTTAGACTAGGTTGCGTTTTAAGTTTAGATTGCTTTCCGTTATCGTTTTGAATGCTTTATTTGCTTTCCGTAGTTATAATTTCCCATCAAATCTCACTCATTTTCACTATTCATTTTACATTTACACGATCACGAACCGAAAAATTCTATTCGACCTTCGTTGGGACTTCGACCCGGGAAATTACTTTCACAAGTATTTCTTTGGAAAAATGAATACTAAAATAACTACATCAGTGTCGATAAAATGTATTGAAAGAATTGTACTTACCTCAATCCAGTGACTGCATCAACCAGTTTCTCATCAGCTTTCCATGTCTTGCCAACTGCTCCAAATAACATGGCAATTATTTCACCATGTTCTTGTGTTGCACCTGCTCCCAAGCTCATAACTGCACAAATACTATATTTTAGTAATCGTTAAATATATTTTTGCATTACAATTTGCAGTAGAAAATAAGCAACCGTGTATATATTTATGCCTTTCGTCAGATTATATGCACATTAATTTTATTATTATTATAGAAAGTATATAGCACATAAAACCCAGTAAAGTATCACACTGGTACAAAAAGTTGTATCGGTTACGGCAAAAATGTGTGACGATATGCATATAGTCACACACGTTTTTTTCGTTGTGTGTCACTGAAGGTCCCGCCACCGTAGGTGGCATATGGTCACATTTTTGAATTCGTGGCCTTTTCCATCGAAAAAGAGTGACCAAAACCCCGAATATGTGTGACAAATTAGGCATAAGTTTTGTTGGATTAGTCAGTATCAGTGACCGTAAACACCTTATAGTCACACGAATGTTTTTTGAGAGTAACTATTGTTCGACCTTTGGCCACATAAATATATAATATATGTGACATTTGAGATGATTCTTTCTAGTAAATGTGTATTATGTGTGACTATTTCCTGTCCTGTGACCACATGAATATACAATAAATGTGACGTTTGTGATGATTTAGTCACACAATGGGTGTTGCTTTTTTGGAGTTAGTCACATACAATTTAAAACAAAGTGGCCAAAAGTGTTAATAAGTGTGATCATATGCTCTTTAAAGTGAACAAATGTGTATTTTCTGTGACTATTGATCATCAAATGGCCACATGAATTTTATGTTTGTGTGGCCTTTTGTAATATTTAGTCACAAAACGCATGTTTGTTTTGTGTATTTAGTCACATACAATTAAGCAAACAGTGGCCAAAAACGTTAATAAGTGTGACCATATGCTGTTTAAAGTGAAGAAATTTGTATTTTGTGTGCCACATGAAGTGTATGTTTGTGTGGCCTTTTGTAATATTTAGTCACACAAACCATGTTTGTTTTGTGTATTTAGTCACATACAATTAAGCAAACAGTGGCCAAAAGTGTTAATAAGTGTGACCATATGATATTTAAAGTGCAGACATGTGTGTTTTGTGTGACTAATGTTCATTCAATGGTTACATGATTTTTTAGTTTGTGTGGCATTTTGTAATATTTAGTCACACATCGAATTAAAAACAGAGTGACCAATAATGTGTACTGCTAGTACTAAGTTAGTACTGCTGGAGCAGAGTTACTACTGCTAGTATATATATAAAACAGAATGTATATAAATGAAGCAAATATATATACAATTGTATTTCAAATTGAATAAAACTTAAATGTATATAAATGAACCAAATATATATACAATTGTAATGTCATATATAATCAAATTCTCAACTACCATAAGTTAAAACCGGTTGACTCTTCGCCGCCTTAGCTTGATTTTGAAAGGTTTCACTAGACCAAATGTTTTCGCTTCGTTGGTACTAATTTTAGTCCAGGATTGTTTTCTGACATCTCGTTGGACAGTTGCTTGACCAGTAGATCTTTTTTTTGCCGCTCGCGTCTCTCATTATCAAGTTGAGTTTGATGTAACTCAAGTCTTTCATCAGTTTCTTTTGTGCTTCGAGGAAAATTAAAATACCTCTTATATGTAACGCCACTGCCCACTCCTCTTGCATAACCTCCATTTTCCTTACCAAACACAACTGTCATGGCATCAGTGCCATCATCAACATTCAAGGTTCCTTACTTGATCTTTTCATAGCTTCTTTATGCAAATATATATATATATATATATATATATATATATATATATATATATATATATATATATATATATATATATATATATATATATATATATATATATATGGGAAATGTTGGGATATATTTTTGGTACGGCTAGTACACAGTTAATGCTGCTGGTATATAAGCCTGATAATAGAATTTGCAGTCAAATTTAAAAGTTTACCTATCAATGATCTAATCTCAGCATCTGGAGATTCTCCGTCTTTGTTTTCCCTTCCTTTGATCCACAATACACTACGCCATTAGTTTTACCTGTGAATAATAATCGTCCATTTCTTCCTCTATCTGCTGACGTAACTCATCCTATAAACAGATGTTATGAACTGTAAGAAACCAAGGCATTAATAACGCTGCATAATATAAGATCTTCCAACCATGAAACAGTAAAAATATACATGGGTTGGCTTTGGTGACTGAGATGGAGCATACCCACGCATCAATTTAATTCCAGTCCCTCGAAAATGAACTGTGCCAAAAAATCCAGATGAGGGAATTTTTAGCCAGGCATCCCATGTATCATCCTCACCCGTGAAAATAGCATGTAGCCCAAACTACACTTTATTATAAAAATGCTTTCAATATCCAGAACTAATGGCCCAGTTGAAAGTTACTGAAATTTGAAGACTAAATGGTACTGAAAAACTAATCTAACAAATATCTAACTTGAAAAATGTATATATTTTTAGACATTAAACTAATAACAAAAATTAAACCTATTACAGATTTATGCTAAAAATATAGAATGAACACATTGATAGCCAATCGAAATTTTAATTGAGAAAAATTCAGCCCAGTTTGTTGTTTTTTGACAGGCTTTCTAAACATACATCTCTCGAAAACATGAAGATAATTTGGAAATATGAGATAAAATACATAATATGTAATTTTGCTATGCAAATTAATAAATTTCTGATACATTAAAGGTAATGTTTCGGATAAACATGTTATGTTTCTGATACATCATCTGAATGTTTACATTCTACACTATCATCAAATCTGAACTTTATCTTTTTTGTCAGAATCATATTTTTCCCCAATAATTAAATGCAGTACACCTTCTTCAAAACCACAATATTACTTGTGACATTTTGAAATGGAGTCATGTAAATTGAGTTGCAACTTGAACGTGATGGAAGGTACCAAGGGGTGTCAAAAGAATCTAAAACAAGGTAAAAAAAAGGGGGAAATCAAAGAAGATTGTTCCATTGTTGTAACTGTCTTCAGCCAAGCTTTTGAGGAACGAGAACTGAACGACTCAGCGAACACTCCCCGATGAAGCATTTAAGCATGGACTGAAGAGAAAAAGCTTGTGGGAGCACACAAATCAGAGGATCAAGATGGACAAGACCATCTTGAAAAATTGATCAAAAGCAGAATTAACACCATTTTGTACAGCGATTTTATCCTTCTTTTTACAATATCTTTTTCTAATAACCATTTGTGTGTGTTTTACAATTTTGCAATATTGTGAACTAGTTTATTTAAGATTATATGGTAAGAGGTATTTAAATACAAGAAATTGTTCACGATAACCAATTGTTTACAAGGATTGTGAGGTTGATAACCACATGATTGCAACTGCTAATGTCGTTGATTTAAGCAAGGAGACCAAGAAGGACGGTTGTGAGGTGGGGTGTTCTACGTCCACTTCTGTTTTGAATAATGAAATTAGTCATGTTGCTGCTGGTACTACGAGGGATGATAAGTTTGTTAATCATGATGCTAAGGTTGATCTAGCTTTGGCTGATGTCGTTATACCGCAGGAAGAAGTGGAAACGATTTGTTAACGGTTTAATAATTCACTTTATGGCTATTTTGTTGGACAAAGACCTGCGTTTCCTGTAGTCCAAAATTTCGTGCGTAATGTTTGGAAGAAATTCGGGTTAATGCATGTCATGATACATCAAGGGTTTTTTATGTTTCAGTTCTCAAGTAGGGAAGGTATGGATAATGTTCTCAAGCAAGGTACTTGGCGAGTTAGGTCAATTCCACTAATTCTTCATATTTGGAACCCTAATTCAGAATTGATTAAAGAAGACATAAAGAAGGTTCATGTTTGGGTTAAATTGTATAACGTACCGGTGGTGGCATATTCTAAGGTGGGGCTGAATCTGATCACGGCTAAACTAGGACGAATCATTATGTTTGATGACCACACAAGTAATATGTGCCTCAAGTCGTGGGGTATGAATTCGTATGCTAGAGTTTTAGTTGAGATTTCAGATGATAATGATTATGTGGACTCTCTTGTTGTGGCAATTCCTATACCAAAGACAAGTGAGCATCGTATGGTATAAATTGCTATTGAATTCGAATATAAACCTCCTCGATGTTCTGTATGCAAAATTTTTGACCACGTTGATAAGGAGTGTCATAGGAAAGAGAAGGAAGTTAAAAGGACACTACGTGTGGATGATGGTGGTGGGGCTGCAAAGAGTAAATCTAAGGGTGTCAACAAGGCGCGGGTTTCTGGCAAGCCTAAAATGATATATCGACCCGTTTCTAAGCCTAGTAATAACAACCAGGCCACTACGTCCACACCGAAGGAAAATCCCCCTCTAATTACTAACGAGGGATTGAATTTGGTTTGTAATAAGCCAAATGATGATGTACAGCCACATGCTACTCCTAAGGTGCCTAATGATGTGTCCAACAGCTCTAATACTGATGGTAAGTACGTTAACGATGATATTAACTTGGCTGATGTGACAAACGGTAATTTTCTATCAATATTTTAAAACAAACCTCGATTTATTATTACCTAATTGTTTAAATTAAGCATTTATGAGCTTGCATAACTCTTTACGGGAATATGAACCCGCACACTGAAGCTTACAATAACTCATTTCATGGTTTATATTATCAGAAAATGTGATTTTTTCATTTTCTCACTGTCACGGATCATTGTTGATCACACACGAGAGGTTATCTCGCACCAAACACCACACGCGTACCAACACAACCCTAGTAATGGCATGAATCTAACAATTTTACCCGGAATGAACAACTCATGTTTTTATATTAACATTATAAAAACGTCCTCGTAAAATAATACTTTTCACGCTCATGTTTTTTTTGGGTAAAAGGGATTTTTCACCCTGGTAAAATATATTACACCAAAAAACATTGAAGTACAAAGGATGAGGGTGACTCCCTCATCTCAGTCCCTTAGGACACTTACAGACTCTCCTATAGGAATGAACCATCATTCCTATAACTTACAATATAAGGGTGACAAGCCACACTTATAACTAATAATTGAACATTAAACTACAACGACTATAAAAGAAAAAGTAAGTGCAAATAAAGTAGACTCTTGAATCTTCAAATCGTCATAGTAGTTCAAACGTCCATAATCATCTTCATAGTCCCACAAACCATGCATCAAAAGAATCAGAATTAGAGCATATGTGTGATAACCAGGAGATGAACATTCACAAAGAGGCCAAGAGGTAAAAACACCCCCCAACAGCTCAAAGACAATCCACTAAGTCCCAAGCACCACGTATGACCAAACAAAGCAGCACCATACTTGTTTCTTGAAGGACTTGTACTTGCCATCAACCACCATTCGTATAATAGACCAAATCCAAACAGAAAGAACAATACAACCAGGTCTAAATAATCACGAATACAAATTCTAAGGTTTGAAACAAACCCTAACTTCCACGTCAATCAGCAACATCGATCACAAATCCATAA
>LBNU01008651.1:109183-120199 GCA_014162995.1 Artemisia annua | reverse complement strand
AGAGGATGGTTCCTTGTTCAAAAACCCTTGATGCCGTTTCCAAGACCTGCTGATCATGGTGTTCTTTATTATACTACTAATGGTCTTGTTATCATGGTGCTGGAAGTCAAGTTTAGGGATCCTTGTTCCAAAACCCTAGTCATCGTTCTCAAAAACAATGGTAATGATTTCTTATGGATTTGTGATCGATGTTCCTGATTGACGTGGAAGTTAGGGTTTGGTTTCAAACCTTAGATTTGTATTCGTGATTATTTAGACCTGGTTGTATTGTTCTTTCTGTTTGGATTTGGTCTATAATACGAATGGTGGTTGATGGCAAGTACAAGTCCTTCAAGAACAAGTAGGTGCTGCTTTCGTTTGGGTCATCGCGGTGCTTGGGACTTAGTGGGATTGTCTTTGAGCTGTTCCTTGCGCACATGAAGAATAATACCTGAATGCAGCAGCAACAACCCACAATATCATAATAATAACCAAAACCAAACGGCTTTGATGTTGCAATTAAAGAATAGCCCACACAAAGCTACAATCGACCTAATAATAAACCCTAAAAGAGTTTCAGTATGCACTAAATCGATCATAATCACCAAAACAACCAGATCGCATCATAATATAGTAGATCGATTACAAATAACCGACCTAAAAAACTTGCAACATGCAGCGATCAGAATCACCAAAGATATAACCATAATAGCACAAGAACCCCAATAATCGACCCTAATAATGAATAAACGATTAACAAAAATCGTTTTTAGGATTTAATATATAAGGGAATCGACCATAGAACAAGGGTCGATTTTGGAAACCCTAATAAAGTCGTAATCTCCAAAAACCGACTTAAAACAGATTCTAGGTAATGAATTTGATTAATAAGTGTAAAACACGAATGTTAGACACGAATCAAGAGCAAAAACATTACAGAAAATCATGTTTCAGAGGTCGATTGCCGGAAAACACGATTGATCTTTGAGGGATGTTAGGGTTTCGCAAAATCGCCCACACCTTAGAGAGAATTCGTTTTTAGGGTTTTTAATTTGTCCCTTACACGCTCATGTTTACAGTGAAAACTCAAGTTTTTCACGGAGCTCAACGAGACACGGGGTGCACTTAAATCCCCGCGAGTGTTACGAAAATCCGAAAGTGTTTCACATTTGCCCATCTTGTTTAACAAACGCTCACCTTTTATTTACACACACACTTTCATTTAAATTACCCACTTATTTAATATACTCTCTTTTAATAAACAAAAGTCAAAATAATAATAATAATAATAATAATAATAATAATACATAAATAAAAAAAACGTCGCTACCCCCTCTCTCCCCTATCCCCACACATTTTTTATCATCTTCCCAAAAACCCTCTCTATCTCCATCGATACAAACAAGCAACTCAAAGCATCAGACCAGATCTGCACCCTCCTGAGACGCTTCAAACAATCCCACATCCTGAAGATAATATCAGTCTGACCCTGATGACCAAAACGCAACAAGAAAAAGGGACGGTCCTTGCTAGGGCAGTGCTGAAGCCCTTGTCTTCGTTTAACAGAATCAGCGAATACAAAGGGAGCGTGAAGATGGGTGGTTTCTTGTTTTGGCTAACGACTCAACCAACATCAAGAGAAGGGGAATCAAAACCCCCCATTCTATTTCTTTAAAAACCCAGGTCGATCCATAATAATCCACACACCCAAATTCTCACAACAAATTTCATTAATAACCTTCTCAAGTGATCGCGTTCTAAAGTTCAAAAGGTGTGTGGATTATTCGTTGAATCACAGTTGGAACTATTGTTTCATCTTCTTGTTGGTCTCCTTGTAAATTGACTCCGCTCTTTTGTAAGGTTCTATTCCCTTTGTTGTTTTGCTTCATTCGATCCTGATAACATGTTTGTGCTAGTAGTTTTGGTTACACTCGAATCTGGGTTGCACATCTTTGGTTGTTTAATTTTGTTTGTCATCCTCATCCGAAAATGTATATGTTCTGTAAGCTTTTGAAGTCCCGACTTGTTATTGATTTTGGATAATGAACCTGTTAATTACCTTGATATAAAACTTGCGATTGGTTTTGTATATTGGGATGTTATTCATTGTTGATTAAATTCATAAGCTGTGAGAAGTTTGTATACTGTTGTGTTGATCTTGTGTGGTAAAGTCTATAATGGAAATTCGTGAAAACTAAAACAAAGAATCAAAACCCAGTTGGTTGTAGAACTTGGAAGTGTTATCTTGCTTGGTTTACTTTTGATATCTTTTTCTTCTGCTTGCTTTCCGTTGATGTTATGGGTTGCAAACCTGGGTAGAAAACCCGTGAGGTTCCAGGTTAAAACTACTTGGTTCATTAATACCGTATGAATTTGTTCTTTGGTCATGTTTTAGTCTCGACTCGTATTTTTCTCTCGTGGCTCACTTAATTTGATTGTATTGTGTTTAATCTTGTTTGTTGAATTTGGAGTCGTCGTCAATCTTCGGTAAACTCTTACTAGTCGTGTTTGGTAGAAAGATAATGGTTCCTTCTTTGGTTCTATATCTGCTGTCGGGAATCCCCACCACAGTAGGGATTCGTTTTGGTTTTGCTTATTTTACAACCAAATCTTCATACTTAACCACTAGTAAATTATAAGGTTTCAATGTTTTTTTGGGCTAAATGGTCTTGTTTATCCTTTGGTTGAAACCACAGTAAGAGTATGGTTGTGTTTTTACACCACAAACTACAATCTCATCTATAAAGAATGGAACGAAATTGGTTTAAAATGGATTTAATGGAGTTTTACAAAATGATTTTTGGTGTGAACATGGATTTGGTTTTGGTATATATATTTGTGGTCGAATCACTGTTGGTCGCACCCCAAGAATGAGATTATTTTTGCTCTTTTTGCTCGTTTACTCTCATGTCATAATTTCACAACACATAGGATATAAAATGGTATTGAACTTGGTTTATAAAATTTATTTGTGTTGTGTGGTTAGACAGTATGGTGCATCGGATTTATTTATTTACGTAGTATCTTGTTTCAACTTACTGTTACCAACAAATAATAACATTGTGGGCTAGATGGGAAATTTTAAATGGTATAGGGTCAACTTAAAGTTTGGTTTTGGACTTGAGTTGTGTCTTTTGGGCCGAGCCCACTCTAATTCAATACGGTGCGTGTTATATTAGTAAGAGTAGATTGATTATTAGAAGTTGAGGTTAAAAACTGTTATCACGTTGCGTTTGTTTAACTTGCGACATCTCGGCTTATTTCACATTTGCTCATTCGACTCCGGTCATACTTATTATTACTCCTCGACTTGAATCTCGACTCGGCCACTTCACTCGACCACGAGTTCGCGACATAATCTATACCGAGCTTGTAAAACTTATTATAAGCGAAACTATATACATATACATTCAAACCTATGAAATCTAGACTAAAACAAAACCTTAAGTTCTAAACTTGCTAATAACACTCATAGTTCATATCTAAATGTATTTAATATATTTTGACTTATAAAGGTTATTTGAGTTCTATAAGTAATATACTACGGCTTATTATATTCGAGTCACGCCCAACTTTCATAAAAATCCTACATACTTTTAACAACTCTAATAGACGGACAATAAACATTTTAAACAAACATACATTTTTAAAGTATATGGTTACTAGTTTATTTTAAATATAAATACAATAAAACCATCACTTAATTATATATTTTTATAAATACACTAAGTTAAATACGTATATATATATATACTTCTAATATTAAAGTTATTATTTTCCGCCAACGTCTAACAACCATTGCAATTATCTTTCCCATACTTCGCCTTTCGGCTATCGTCAAACCAAGGATCTATTCATCTCATATTTATTGTTTATTTATATACACTTCCAAGAGCCAATAAACGCAAACGTATAGAAAACCGTTCTCAAACTTAAATGCTGCCACACAAGCAACAACAACGCAACACTTTAAAAACTTTTGAGATTAATTAAACTTCGTTGAGCCTTAAACTTAAACTATGAACTAATCTATGCCTTACTAATCTAGGTCGCGTGTTGGTGCCAAACACTATCTGATTTTTACTGCACTATCTGACTGCTATTTACTGAGGTGAGTTTATAGCCCCGCTCTATTTATACTTGTTTTACAAATTGGGGTGAGAAACATGCAAAACTGTTTTATGGACCACAAACTGTTATTTATACTATTACGTGGATTATCCTAAGCCCTGTTATGTCCCATTATGCCCAACTCATGAACCGTTAATTCCTGCTGGGAAGCGCAAATGTTATAAATAGATCTATTGGGGGTAACGCCCCCGTTCGGTTTGACCGGATAGGCAAACACGAACGTATACCATGTCGAAACACAAGTGTCTGGGATAAACACTTGCCGGGCCCCTATATTTGATTCCATGCTCTTTGAGCATGTACACTGTTATAGCTTCGGTTGCATGAACTTAGTGCTAACGTAATAGACTATTTTTATATGACATTATATGCGTTGTAATGTTCATATGCTAAACTCTTGGTCCAACTCATGATTTTACTAAACCTATAGACTCACCAGCTTTTAGCTGACCTTTAGCATGTTTGTCTCAGGTGTGTAATTTGCTTAATTGTGCAAGGTATGGCATGGCAAGGGTCGTAGACTATTTCTGAAGTGTTTTTACACATAACTATGACTTGTTGTATGGGACAACTAAACTTATGGGCCTTATTTTTCTAAACTTGAAACTTTGTTGTAAACGATATTTGACATGGATGAATGTATTTAAACGGAGTATGTATTCCGTTCTTTATTACCTTATGTTGTGATATCAATTTAGTAGCACCCCAGTGATATGTATGCTTCCACTGGACCCGATTTTGGGGGTGTTACAGATGACTTAAGGAGTTATATTGATAAACGCATGGAGGAAGAGAAAGTGCTTGATATTCCCAAGGATGATGAGCCTAAGGATGGTAATGATGGAAGTGCAATGGAGGATACTACCCATGTGTCCTCCATTAATGATATTTCATTACATGAGCCGCCTGGAAGTGTACTTATGGATAAGGGTACGGAGGCTGGTCCGTCTAGTTCCTCCTTACCACATGCTACTTCTGCTACTAAAAGAAGTAACCCTTTCTCTAAGGTTGGCGATGTAATTGATTCTGACAGTGAGGTGGATGAGGTTCTTAATCTGTATGATGAGTCTGCAAATTTATTTGATATGCCTAAGGGTACATTATCATCATCGGGTGGTGGACAGGACCAGGAAGATTACTATGAGTATGATGACTTTACGGATCAGCTACACGATATTCCAAGACACTTGGCTGCCTTTTATGAAGATTTCAAGCTCCAAGGTCGGACTAGGAAGTAGTTGGTTATATTGTAGTCTTGTTTTATTTATGTGGTAGTGGTCTTTTTCTTGTAACAAAGAAATGTGAATGCCTATGTAACGGGCTAAGATATGGGACTTCACCCATATCCATTGTACTTAAATGATTTTTGGTTAATGCATTTTACCGGGGTACAGGATTATTCCCCTTTACCCAAAAAAAATACAAGAAATTGTTGGTATCGTTGGTAGTTGATAAGAGATAAATAACTTATTCAAGTTTACTATTTAATTTGTAATTCGTGTCGATTTAAATACAAAATATATACTAGTAAATGATTAGACAACTTGGGAAGCCACACTATAAATGTTAATTTGATATTACTAATAAGAGCATCCACTGTGGAAAACCTTTTACAAAGGTTTATATAATGATACATTAATAATTTTGAGACCTTTTGACATTATAATTATAGTAAAAATTATATCATAGACAATAATATCTTTTCGTAAACCCCAACATAGTGGATGCCATAATATGATTCACTGGAATAACATCCAACTATTCATAAACCTTACACATCTACTACTACTTAAGGGACTGTGGACTGTGGTGCATCACAATAGTTTTCATAACCTTTACACATCACTTAACAATATATTTTTATTTTAGCTAATAATAGAATCTTAGCTAGAATAGTTTCGGGGTGATGTTATAAGAACCCTCCCTATGGAGGTAGTAAAAAAACCTTCCATATAGGGACTGTGGACTGTCCTTTTTTTTTTTTTTTTTTTTTTTTTTTTTTTTTTTTTTTTTTTTTTTTATATAATATATGAAAGGGTTAAAGTTTTTAGTTAATAATTTTCTAACAAAGTTAATGTCACAAAGGTTTAATGTCCAATTGCAGATTAAAATGAAGGTTATACATATTCCACACAACACAAAGTGAAACACAAGTGAAACCAAGCAAGAACCATATCGTCATCGCCAATAATATATAAAGGCTCAGGTTTGAAAATAAATCAAATATTATTATCGGATTTGAAGGTTGCAAAGTGTGAAAATTTCCACCTTATAACATTCGTTTTTAGAAAACCATTATGATCAATAGAGAATTATTAAAAATTGTCCAAGAATGAATATTCCACACAATTAAACACAAGGACCATAAAACATTGCACTATACACAAGAGAGAGAAAAATGAATCATTGCTACGCCGGAACATAGAGCTTTAAGTCCTTTACATAGTTAGTCAAAGTCTAGACAAAACGAAACTAGGGTTGGGTTATAATGACCCCCCTAGTTTCTTTTTTTCTAGATAAGCATATATATAGAGTTATATGTATTATGTTAATGCATTTTTAAATAATACAGTAATATGTTGTGTTAATGCCACTTTTAGAAAAAACTTCCTTCACAACATTTTTCATGGCACCCAAACACTACGATCCTTGTGAAATTTTTTTTAGATTTTTTTCGCGAACTTATTGAAAAAAAAAATAAAAAAAAACAAAATTTTTTACTCTTTTTAACCAATAAGAAGAAACTTATAAATGAGAACCAAGTGCCAATTCCTATCTATACACAATAAATCCAATTACGAGTAATGTTAGTATTTAGTTGATAAGACATAATTTAAAATTTAGAAAAACCAGTTCTTGCCACAGGTTTATATAGTATAAATTTAATAATGAAAGATTTGATCTTATACTGATTTTTTTAAATTTATAATGAATTTCATATACTTATATGATATTAACAGTAAAAATATCAGAAATATAAATTTATAAGGAAGATTTTAATATATTGATGTGATACTTTGATATTGTAACTGTTAATAAACTCAGCTTATTCTGATATTAATACTTATTTCTAAGTTGTTAAGTGTTACTATGATATTAAGAGTAACAATATCATATAATCATATATTGTTCAGTCATTGTGATATTCTTACTTGTTGTAAACTAAATCTTATTCTATTTTTTTTATGTGTTAATTTTGTTAATCTTATGTATTGTTACTATGATATTAACATTTACAATATCATAAATAGACATTTATAAGGAAATATTTCTTATTCTGCATTTCAATTATTTATTCTGATATTGATGAATTGTTAAAATAGTTGTGATATTGTTACTATTAGAATGATATTAAATGATATTAACAGTAACAATAACAATAATAGTAATAGTAAGTCAGTAACATATAATGCAACTGTTACTAAACTCAAATCTTAATCTGATATTATTTTACCGGGGTGAATTAACCCTTTTACCCAAATCTTAATCTGATATTAACAGTAACAATATCAGATAATATTACTGTTAATGTTAATATCAGAAATATAAATTTATTAGCAAGATTTTCTTATACTGAATTTCACATACTTATTCTGATAATAATGAATTAACAGTAACAATATCATATATCTTATGTGATTCTATAATATTGTTACAGTAAATAAACTCAGCTCTTATTCTGATATTAATATTTATTTCCAAGTTGTTATGTGTTACTATGATATTAACAATAACAATGGTATCATACTAAGAGAGTAACAGTAATATGATACAGTATATGATATTGTTACTGTTACTATGATAGTAACAGTAATATCATAGTACACTAAGATATTAATAAACTCATTACTCATATGTTTAGTATTCTGAAGTGTTAAACTTAATAGTTATTCTGATATTATATGTTATTATGATATTCAATTTTCATAATGTGTTTTAAATATTTGGCAATGACAGGAACATTTTAAATACTTTTATCCCAACATTCAATGTTCATAAACAATCAAAATACATATAAAAGATGAGGATGGAATATGTTTAGATATGGTTAAAATTAAGTTTGAGTAACTATAAATATAGGCTTAAATTCTCCCGCGTACCAATGTGACCTTTTAAAAAATTTAAGTAGAGTAGTATATGTAATTATGCTATTTAAACGATAATATCAATAGCCTTAAAAACATTCTTGAATATACATTTTAAATTTGAGAAAATAGCATTGTTTTTGTCTTTGCAATTATTTTCATTTAGTTATTCAGAATGCAACGATTGTTAATCATATGAATTGTTAAATAATGCGACAGTTACTGTTGCAAAATATGATTCTTATTGTATGTGTTGTATTTTATATTATTAATAAAGTTTGTTATATAAAAACTTGTAAATATTAAAAAGTTTAGGGTTGAAAAGGTAAATTATATTAGTTGAAAGCGACTTGTTGGGTCCACTGTTGTTGTTTGCTGCAAAATATACGTGAATTACATATATTTATTTATTTTTTATTCAAGTGGGCATTGCTTTTTTGGTTTTCGCTGCAACATATATTAAAGCGAATTATGTGGCCTTACAGGGAATAAAAAAAAAACCAACCCTCGCAGAGGCAACCTGTTTCAACAGTAACCTCTGCAGGAATTTTCGCCAACATACTACTTCAGTTTATATAATAACTTGAAGTTTGAAATTTGTACTTATCACATAGTACTTCATTTTCTATGCTGTACATTTGAAATTTTGAAGTTTTTATTTAAAACAAAATCAACAAATATACATCGTCTGAGTATGGAAACCGTAAATTAGAAAACAATATTAAAATTTTTTGCTTTTAGAGCGCCTATCTCATAATAATGTCACGGGGTCCCTAAAATCTATGGGACGGCCCTTATAAAATGTCATCGTAGAACATCCCGCCGCGGAGCGCGGGTTATCGGCTAGTATTAAATTAAATTGATTAAATATTTTTAAAGTTTTTAAAGTTATTACGTTTTTTAAAGTTTTTAGAGTTAAATTTTATTTTATTTAATATTTTTAAAATGATATTTAATATTTTAATTAACAATATCTACGTAATGAAATTTATATTTTAGAAAATAAAATATAATATTTAGAAAGTGATGTTTCTGTAATATCACAGTAAGTAATTTTATTTATTTATTTATTTATTTATTTATTTATTTATTTATTTTAATGGCTTGTTAGTTGTTAGTGGTTCAGGTAGCAGTGACATCCAATTGTTTAGTATGCTGACCTTTAACTCCGCATGTAATTCCTCATATTCCGCCTGAAGGGGGTAAATGTTTCAGGTGGACTCGAACTTGAGACCTTCCCTAGCCAAACCTCCCCTCCCTAATCCCCTAAGTTGGTTAATAATTTTCATCAAGTATTATATAGTATAAATAAAAACTAGGTCAAAGTTGAACAAAAAACACTCCAATCAGTTTATTGGTTGATCTTTATAACAAACTTATCAAGAACGCTCAAGAAAGAATCAAGGAAGAAGAGAAGATAATATCGAAGCATCAGGAAAAATTAATACACGTAAGTAAGAAATAGAAGAATGGCAGCAGAAAATTGAAGGCATATACAAACTAACAAAAGTATGAAAAAAGTTAATCTCTTCATTTACATTTCTTTTAGTTATTACTAAATTTATTTACAGTAATAATTTATTTATTTATTTATTTTTTTGAGCAAATTTCTGTTTGTAAATTTAACTAATGATATTAATATTTGCCGTTCCAAAAAAAAAAAAAAACTAATGATATTAATATTATGTTTTGTATTTTATTTAGCCAGTTTTACATAGTACTGTACTTTATTAACATTAAGGACATTCTTTTAATGCTTTGAACAGTAGGGTCTTTTCATAATTTCATGTATGGGAGAGTAGGAAATCGCATTTAAAAGTTGGGGGAGTATTCGTGTATACCGTAATCATGGCATAGAACAGTTGGGGCTTTTCAAAAGTAATTCGGCGTGGACTAAAGTTTACTTTTAAAAGTAACATTGACAATTGACAATGCGTCGTTTCATACACACTTTGACCTAAACACTAACAATTTTCAAACATTAAAAATCGTGCTACTTTTTTTCTCGTAATCACTCCTAGTCTCATGTAGTCATTTAAGTGCTTGAAGCTCATTATGGAGATATTTTATTTTCTTTTTAATTATTATTTTTGTACTTTAATTATAATCACAACTTTTTTTACTTGTTTTATTTTTTCACTTTTAGTTTGATTCGCATCTTTTTAACTTATAAATGATATATATTTCACTTCATATAAATGATAATAATGATGTTGAAATCATGTTTGATGTGCTTACTCGCCATAAGAAACTAAGTAACATTGATTTATACATAGAGGTTGAACCTAAATTTGTTCAGAATAAAACAAAAGTTTTCGGATGGAGTGTAGAAAAAAAATACAAAATAAAATACAAAATAATACTATCATTTAAATACTAATACGTAGTAGTTGCGATAAAAGTTTACTTCGTGTACGCAATTTTCTTTTTTCTAGCCGTAGTGTATATATCAGTTTACTGAGTATTGGAAGTTTTGAATGAATATATAGAGGACTAGTGAACCAATTCCTCTAGAGCAGTTGGCCACCGGGCTTCATCTTGGAAGCTTGGGAGGGGTTGTTGCCCAGGTTCGAATCCCGCAAGGGAATAGAATTTGGGATTTTCCCCTTAGGCGAATCGGGAAAAGGAGTGGGGTTATGCCCTAATGCGAGGCTCGCGGTTGGTATCTCTGCCCGAGGATGCGACGCTAACTCAAGCCAACAACTAACAACTAACCCGCCGTTCTAATATATATATATATATATATATATATATATATATATATATATATATATATATATATATATATATATATATATATATATATATATATATATATATA
>LBNU01008651.1:90897-109174 GCA_014162995.1 Artemisia annua | reverse complement strand
GGGTCCCTTTATCATGGCACCAAAGTTTGTTACACTATTATGCTATTGGAATGGTGCAATTTGTGATGGGCCAGACGGTGTATTCTATAACAAGTCCCCGAGTAAAGCTATAAAGGTCCAATGTGGAATACGACACGATGAACTAATCGATCAAATTCACGCTGCCATACCCATTGACAAGCAACAACATCACATTAAAGTAATATGCCGATACCCAACGGTTGCTGGAAAAGTGATGAAATATATTTCACTTCATATAAATGATAATAATGATGTTGAAATCATGTTTGATGTGCTTACTCGCCATAAGAAACTAAGTAACATTGATTTATACATAGAGGTTGAACATAAATTTGTTCAGAATAAAACAAAAGTTTTCGGATGGAGTGTAGAAAAAAAAATACAAAATAAAAATACAAAATAATACTATCATTTAAATACTAATACGTAGTAGTTGCGATAAAAGTTTACTTCGTGTACGCAATTTTCTTTTTTCTAGCCGTAGTGTATATATCAGTTTACTGAGTATTAGAAGTTTGGAATGAATATATAGAGGACTAGTGAACCAATTCCTCTAGAGCAGTTGGCCACCGGGCTTCAACTTGGAAGCTTGGGAGGGGTTGTTGCCCAGGTTCGAATTCCGCAAGGGAATAGAATTTGGGATTTTCCCCTTAGGCGAATCGGGAAAAGGAGTGGGGTTATGCCCTAATGCGAGGCTCGCGGTTGGTATCTCTGCCCGAGGATGCGACGCTAACTCAAGCCAACAACTAACAACTAACCCGCCGTTCTAATATATATATATATATATATATATATATATATATATATATATATATATATATATATATATATATATATATATATATATATATATATATATATATATATATATATATAATATATATATATATATATATATATATATATATATCACAATTAATGGTTGGCTCCATTGGTTGTAACGTTTGCATTATAACCTAAACTAACGAATTCTCTCTCCCTTGGGGAGATTTCCGGCAGCCACCTTTTCTGCTAATTCCGGCCAAAACATGCCCTAAATTCGCCTCTCTACCAGTATTCAATCTTATCTTTGTCTTATTGGTATGCAATCGATCTTTGGGGACTGTTTTTTCTTTCTAAGAGGTGGCGTATGGTATTAATCTCCCTAGGGTTTTCTGGCCGCCAATAACCTTGTCCATTCTGTTATTATATAACCTTTTTTCTCTATTAATCCTTGTGGTTTTGAGATAAGCGTTCTAAGATCTGACTGGTTTTATTGGTGGATGATTGGTTATTATTTAATCGATCTGATTGGCGAGGTCCAAACCTTAAATCGTTTCTGATTTAGGGTTTCGGATTTATGTTCCTATGGTATTATCTAACCGCCTTTGGGTTTTCTGGGGTAGAATCGATCCTATCATCCTTTAGTCGGTTTCTAACCATATATAGGGTCGATCTATGCAATCACAACTGATCCCTAATCGGTTTTTGTGATCGCTAGGGTTTTTCATGAACGAAATCCTTTTTTTTAAGTATGTCACAAGCTTCTTTCTAAGGATGGCAATCGAATCGTGTTCGGATTGACTTATTCAAATTCGTAGGTTGACGAGTTATTATAACCTCTACCAAACACGATCCATTTATTAATTGTGTCAAGACACTCAACCCTAACTCGGACCTGCACAACACGTGTAACCCGTTTGTGACTCGTTTAACTTGTTTAAGTAAATAGGTCAAACAGTAAATAAGGTTGTTGGGTTTGTTGATTTAACTAGTTTAAATGCAAAAATGATATAAACATCTACAAAATGATAAAACTATCATACTAATAACTATACAACAGTTTCAATGATATCTGAGTTATAATCGCAATTCACTCATATTAAGTACATAACAAAATACGTTTAATTCAAATACAACATAAAATTAAAGTTATATATGTTATTTTTAGAGTCTTATATATTCAAACGGGTTCACCGGTTGACCTATTGAATATTTACTCAACCAAACACAACCCATTTATTAAATGTATTGGTCGGGTTTACCTGTTCTTTTACTCAAACATGTTTGTCCTCAACCCAAACTTGTTTAACTTCGTGTCGGGTTCGTGTCGTTCATCGTGTCATGTCGATAATTGCCATCCTTAGCTCATCCCACATGGAAGACACTTTTATCTCTTGTTTTAGAATTTGTGCATGCACGGGGTCTGGGAAGATTGTATAACGAGTAATAATGTTTCAACAACTTAATTTGTTTTAAAGTTAAATATTGTGATAATTTAAAAAATTAAAATAAATTGTTTATACTTACATAGTTATAATACTGTTGGTCCACGCAGTTTGAGTAAATGACGATATCTTCCAACTAATGATAACAAAAATAGCAACATCACCCAAAACCACATTTGTACTTTTAAACATTTATAAATCTTATTAGAAATGAATCAAAGATTTACCATAGAATAGCTCACGGCAAACTATTCCGGTTGACAACAAATGTAACATTCCTATTAGAATGACTAGTGGCAGCTAACTTTGGTAGTTCGTTCCTATGAGAGGTGATCCTATCAACTGTAATGCTGAGTATTACTTTATGTGTTTATTTAGGATCTCTATTTATCCCGGTTACAAAGTTTCGTTTAAATAAGAAGAGAAATACTGTGGATGCACATGAGTATAGTAGTTTGCCAACTTGGAGTAGATAGCACGTGCCTAGGAAACTAGGTAAAGCGTGCTTTTGGTTTTCCAATGCTGAAAACCTTTTGTACCCAAAATCTTACTTTATCATCCTTTGATAAGACATTTTACTTTGTTTACCTAACATTCATCTTGTAAAAATTGGACTATTGATGTCATGTTCTATACATCATGCATGTTTAGTAGCACATAAATACCTTTGAAAAAATATGTATCGTTGTTTGATGTACAATCTCGTCTAGTTTTTTCATCTCACTGTAACCCTTGAGGTCGTGCTTTCATTTTTAGTAGCATTTGAAGTGGCGATCATTATAGAATAAAAGAGTCTTGTAATAAATGTAATGCATAGTATATGAGTTAGAGCTTTAGCATGTATTAGGATAAGCATTAATGTATCAAATGAACAAGAAGTCTAAGTCCAAAGTCCATATCACCACCTATAAAGCCCAACCAGCCTATAGGTCGTATATATACCCTCTCCTAGTTAAGGAGAAGGTGTGTGTCTCATTATTGAGTATGTATTTGTGTGTGTTTTACACTTTTCTCTCTAATAAAGATACCAACACATTATCTCTATAATCTCTCTCTACAACCTCCTTGTATAATCTTTATTGTAATCTCTCTCTACAACCTCCTTGTATAATCTTTATTGTGTGTTCTTGGTAGGGGTGCAAACAAGCCAAGCTTTTATCAAGCAATTCGGGCTCGAGCTTGAGCTTGACTCGATCGAGCCGAGCCNGATTTACCATAGAATAGCTCACGGCAAACTATTCCGGTTGACAACAAATGTAACATTCCTATTAGAATGACTAGTGGCAGCTAACTTTGGTAGTTCGTTCCTATGAGAGGTGATCCTATCAACTGTAATGCTGAGTATTACTTTATGTGTTTATTTAGGATCTCTATTTATCCCGGTTACAAAGTTTCGTTTAAATAAGAAGAGAAATACTGTGGATGCACATGAGTATAGTAGTTTGCCAACTTGGAGTAGATAGCACGTGCCTAGGAAACTAGGTAAAGCGTGCTTTTGGTTTTCCAATGCTGAAAACCTTTTGTACCCAAAATCTTACTTTATCATCCTTTGATAAGACATTTTACTTTGTTTACCTAACATTCATCTTGTAAAAATTGGACTATTGATGTCATGTTCTATACATCATGCATGTTTAGTAGCACATAAATACCTTTGAAAAAATATGTATCGTTGTTTGATGTACAATCTCGTCTAGTTTTTTCATCTCACTGTAACCCTTGAGGTCGTGCTTTCATTTTTAGTAGCATTTGAAGTGGCGATCATTATAGAATAAAAGAGTCTTGTAATAAATGTAATGCATAGTATATGAGTTAGAGCTTTAGCATGTATTAGGATAAGCATTAATGTATCAAATGAACAAGAAGTCTAAGTCCAAAGTCCATATCACCACCTATAAAGCCCAACCAGCCTATAGGTCGTATATATACCCTCTCCTAGTTAAGGAGAAGGTGTGTGTCTCATTATTGAGTATGTATTTGTGTGTGTTTTACACTTTTCTCTCTAATAAAGATACCAACACATTATCTCTATAATCTCTCTCTACAACCTCCTTGTATAATCTTTATTGTGTGTTCTTGGTAGGGGTGCAAACAAGCCAAGCTTTTATCAAGCAATTCGGGCTCGAGCTTGAGCTTGACTCGATCGAGCCGAGCCTTTATCGAGCTCAAGCCTGAGCTCGAGCCCAATAAACAAGCTTGGAACACTTAACGAGCCGAGCTCGAGCTTTTATCTAGCTTTTCGAGTTTTCAAGAACATATATATTTATAGTGTATACATATTTGTATAAACAATTTAAAACTAACATGAATATAAGTATAATAATTAAATATTTATAGGAGGACCATTTAAACCCTAATTCTCCCAAATATTTTGTATAAGTTCTTTCCTCTTTAGTTTATCATGTATTTTCTTGAATATATTAATTTTTTATTATCAAATTTAATGTTTATATGTTAATTCAATCTTTTCGAGCAGAGCTCAAGCCTTACTCGAGGCTTACACGAGCCGAGCTCAAGCCTGGATGATTAAAGTTCGTCAAGCTATCAAGCCAAGCTCAAGCCTACCTTATAAATTGTAATACCCCGTAATTTACCTAGTCATTAACTAACGTTAAACACAAAGTAATTTCATTTGAACGTTTAATAAACCACTTTTAAGGGTTACATTTTTTTGCTCTATTATTTAAATAACACAATTATGAAATATGTTCGTGGCATATCTCATATCTCACTTCGAACGGGCTCACGCGCATACCGTCACTGCACGCGTACCGACACTTAGTTAGTTGTGGCAAAAGTCAAATAAACCCATGTTCGCGTCAATAAAAATGTTCTTATATCACCCTCGTACAAGAACAACAAAACACCCTCCATAATATGTATCTTGTGCTACATCGAGACCAAACAAGTAACGAGACTCACTCACTGTTGCCTATTCATTTTGAGTGTAAAAGTAAACCAAGCACACTCCAATGACTTACCTAAGTAATAAACAAATGCCAAAACCATA
This sequence comes from Artemisia annua, assembly GCA_014162995.1. Classification (NCBI taxonomy): domain Eukaryota; kingdom Viridiplantae; phylum Streptophyta; class Magnoliopsida; order Asterales; family Asteraceae; genus Artemisia; species Artemisia annua. The sequence goes on along the minus strand of LBNU01008651.1, from coordinate 103,936 downwards.
CTTAAGTCCATGCTTTATTTCTTTGATAACAAGCAAGCCTTTCTTTTTTTATTTCCTCATTTTGCACGCCTAAGTGACAACACAAGCATGCACCATACTCTTTTCACATCAATAGCCTATACACAATATTAAACTACTTGAACCCCTGCCTATTTCTTGTCCCCTTGTTTTCGGTAGACCAACACACCACAACATCATCACCTTTTTCTTTTATTTCTATTCCACCTAAAAACACTAGACTACATATATTTTAATCCAAATGTCATACTTTGTTTTCTCTTCTTTTTGTTTTCCTGTTCAGCCGACCACAAGCCACCCTTACACTAGCAAACATGCATTTTTTTAGCTTAGCATAGCTTAACTAAAATAATCATAAAGCCTCACTCCTTGTAAATTATCAAACGCACCCTCATTGTAATAAGATTATCAAGCGCCCCTACTAGTATATTTGACATACGTTTATTTTTTTTATTGAAAACCAAAGTGTACTAGGATCCAAATCACATCAAATTTCCCTCTTGTCTCCTCCTAAATGTTACTAACTTTTGGACAAAACAAATAACCAAAGAATAGTCAACTACTATCAAAATCCTCACCATCTTTCTCTCATTTTCCATGCAATTCGGCAGGGGCAAGGACAACCTATAATCCAATGTCTAACCGCTATTGATCTCTGTCAACACATGACTAGCACCTCACTCTCTTTTCTTCATTTATAACCGAATGCACAAACACATAACTCTCACAACTCCATTTGGTTTCCAAACCATACCACATTTACATTTTTTTTTACCACTACCGATCCACAAAGAGAAAACAAGGCATTCGGTGTGCCTCACAAGGTTCAAGGACGTCTTTTCAGTTTGGTTCATATCGGGTTCAAAGACTCGGGAGCTTGGGTCCTCTCGGTTCTCACTCATATCCTCATTCGTATCACTTCACCACCTTTTGGTGTTGTAAGCTTCTCGACTCTATTTTAATACATAGCTTAGCTCATTCCTTTTCGCTATTTAATCTTTGTTGAAAACTTGTGATGCATGTTATACTATAGACTTTCTAAAAACCTATTTTGTTCACGAATGTCACGTACAAATTTAATGACTAAACAACTTGTTACATTTTGAAAAACTTGTGTGGTATCTTTCATATACGTTTAACACTAATGAAGGTTATGAACTTGAACTCATTTTTACTACACTCGACTCATACAAAACAACTAAAGATATGTGAATCTTTGGACACAAATGACTAAAGAAACGTAAGACAAAAGTTGGCTCATTCTTGGAAAAGTATATATTAGCTTACCTTACTCACTAACTGTCAATAACATATATAACATTTATTTTGGATCGACTACTTTTATTTTGGTCGAGTGTTTCGTTTCGAAGACTCACTGTGATCGAACCACAGTGAGATGTCACGATGACCATTGGTCGAACCACAGTAGAGTATAGTCGTGTGTCAACAAGTCGGGTCTCGGGTTTGCTTATTTTGAAACAACTTAAACCAAGTGCTCAATTGAAATGTTCGAACTCACTAAACCTATGCACTGCACATGTTGTGGAAAACCAAATGCAAACATAGAACTCATGCATGTTTGAAAACTGTGAAACATATAACTAGGAATTTAACACAGTTGGAAAACCATTAAATACAATTAAGTTGTAAGACATAACACAAATGAAGGGCTAGTTCAAATGGTTGGGAAGTTTGGTTCTTGAGCTTAAGGTCAGGGGTTCGAACCCTGCAACTCTCATTTTGTTTTTACTTCTGTTTGACAATTTGTTTCACAAATGGCACTTGAACTATTAAGGGCTTGGCTAATATCTTTTCAACAAAATTAATACTAAACATTTTGATTATTCAGACTATTATACAAACTTTATTTTGACATGGGATATTTTTGTGGCAATTGACTTATAAAGGGAGACTAATATTTATGGACGGGTAATGTCCGATTTTTGTTAAATTTCTATACTTAGTCTATTTTCATGAACTCGTCTAGAATACGAAAACTAGATAATACAATATTATTTATAGCAAATGCATTATGAATATTTTTCAAACTTATCGTCCACTAACTCTAGATAAATATAAACACATTGATATTTATATATATCGTATTACGAAACATGGTTAAATTCAAATACTTAACTTCTAGTATTTATCATTATTGGACCAACAATATATAATCTTTCACCAATACTTTCATTGTGAATACTTTCCGTATTAAGTCTTTCGGCTATTCTCGAACCAGAGACTCATTCGTCTTGAATACTTTGGTATATATATATATATATATATATATATATATATATATATATATATATATATATATATATATATATATATATATATATATATATATATATATATATTTTATTTGAAGAACAGTTTGGAGAACTACATTTGCAAGTGTGGTATGATCTATCATTTATAAGTAATCAAATTAAAAATATCAGAGATCCTTATTTTATAACAATTGAAGAATTAGAAATGCATGATATAGCTCCAGCAGAGTATGAAGAAAAGTTAAATTGCTATAAAGATAGTTTGTAGTTAATCTGATATTTTTGATAGTTTGTAGTTAATCTTATATTTTTGTTTTGAAATTCATGATTCAGATATATATTAGTTTAAGAATTGTATTATGATATTGTTATTCTTATAATGATATTAAGAGTAAGAATATCATTTATTGTTATAACTCTGATATTCTAACTTTTAAAGTTATTGTGATATTAAAATATTATTTAGTTATTGTGATATTCGTTAACAGTAAAAGGGCTAAAGAAAAAAAAAAGACAAACTTAGGCCTTTTGAAGAATACTTTATCAATTTAGTAGTTATACAGATGTTAATAGTTTGACAATTGTATTATAATATTGTTATTCTTATAATGATATTAAGAGTGATAATATCATTTATTGTATTTTCTGTGATATTCTAATTTATTGTGATATTAAAATATTATTTAGTTATTTTCATATTCTTAACTATTTTAATAATAAGTTACTAAATACGCTTTATGAAACACAGTAAACGTTTTTTTTACTTCCAGAATCATCAATCTTCATAAGAGTAAATTAATTAAAATAGATTAGCTAAAACGTCATATACAACAATTTGAACATAATATCATTAGATTAACAACACAACAGATAAAACAGTATATACAAATTATTACAACTTTAAATACGACATCCTGTTTTGCAGTAAGCGTTATGAAATTTGTTACTTACATAAGCAACTAATTATTTTCATTCATTTTTACCGCGTTGCCTTCCTCCTCACTAACACCGCTCCTAGCTTGAGCCAATAAATCTGTCATGATTTCAAGCATGGCTTTATGCCTATTATAGGTTTTCCTTAATGCTTCCAGAGAATCCACCGCAACTCCACGATCGCCTAACGCTTCCATGTCTACCATCATAATCCGATGTTTGTTCATTACGCGCCTCAAATGCTGGCAGCACACAAATAACAGGTTAGCGAATGCAGAGTCTTCCATTGCCTGCTGCACAAACCAGACGCGCATTCTGTCATGCAAATTAGAACTCCCCGCAAGATTCATAAGATGATCAAGGATCTGGAACTGAGCCATTGGAAACAAAAACAAGTTTGGTTTAAAGGAGATATAACAAATAAGCAGGGAATAAATAGGCAAAAAACTCTGCAGTTATGAGCAGTTAAAGAAAACTGTTTATATATATTTTCACTATAACATGTAATTTTACAGATGTTTATAAGCAGTTATCCGCGGTTATAGATACCTGTTTGTATTTACTGTGATATTCTAACTGTAATTTTACAATATCTTACACATGACTGCAAAACCTTTTCTAAATATCATAATATTTTATATTTTATCTCATAATATCATTTATTGTATTTACTGTGATATTCTAAGTGTGCCTTTTGAAATTTTTTTTGAACGAGGCCTTTTAAAATATTGTATTATTATATTTTTATTTTGATTTCGGTTATTGAAAATACTTTATCAATTTAGTAATTGTTCAGATGTTAATTAGTTTAAAATATTGTTATTCTTATAATGATAATATTGTAAGTTTTTAAGTTATTGTGATATAAAAAATATTATTTAGTTATTGTGATATTGTTAACTACTAGCCGAGTACCCGCGCCTAGCGGCAGCGGTTTCTAGATTCGACCAAATTTCGAGGGCGAATCATTCATTCAACATATTGTTTTGTAACGTAAAGGAATCATTTGCCGGTAATATCATTTTAAGTTGCAATGTTTCTCTAATGGCAAGATTGTATTATTTTTCAGATAGCGTTGTTTTAAGTTGTAGTAGTCAATTGAAACATTCATAATAATATATTTGTGCATTGTATTTAATAGCCGAGTACTCGCGCCTAGCGGCAGCGGTTTCTAGATTCGACCAAATTTCGAGGGCGAATCATTTTTTAACCGATTGCTTTGTAGCTTAAGGGAATCATTTTCCGGTAATATCATTTTAAGTTGCAATGTTTCTCTAATGGCATGGTTGCATTAGTTTTTTGATAGCGTTGTTTTAAGTTGCAGTGGTCAATTAAAACTATAATAATAATATATCCGAGCGTTGTATTTAATAAACATTCATCCCCTAAAAGGTTATAATAACATTGATCAACAACTCATAAACTTTCAATACAAAATGTTTCATATCCATATTGTAACTGTTCAACAACACACCAAAAATTTTCTAACAAATTCATAATGAATAGGATTAATCACGTAAAACTTCTTGATACACTACATTCGAGGTGTAAACTCCATCTTGGTTGAATTTTTTGTCAGGCTTCACTAATACCTTTGTATTTCTACGTGATATCCCCCTAGACAACGCAGCGTAAAGTTGGCCGTGAGAGAATACAGATTCGGGTAAGTAAACACCCACATTTGGAATTGTTTGGCCTTGAGCTTTATTGATTGTCATCGCAAAGCTTAGTCTGACAGGAAACTGTTTTCTCTTCAATTTAAATGGGAACATGTCTTCTTCCGACGGACATAGAGGAATTCTTGGCAAAAACACACGTTTTCCTGCATGTTGACCAACGGCTATTTCAGCATCGATGACGTTTGTTTCAAAACCATTACATATTAGTCTTGTGCCATTACATAAGCCATTTGATGGATCAAGATTTCGTAAGAGAATTATCGGGCATCCAATCTTCAATCGCAAATAATGAGGAGGCAAGCCACTGACATTGAGTGAGTTTAAGAATTCCATTGGATAGAAGTTGTTCTTATCATCTTCTGCTTCATCAAAACTATAATAAATTTTATCAGCCCCTTGAAATCTTTCAATCAACTGATCATTAATCTCGTCGACAATTTCGTTTTTAGTCGATAAGATCGCTCTTGAAATAATGTAGTCAGAAGAATGTGCATTGGTTTCCAAGGAATCAAATACGGCATCGATCAAAGCATCTTTAGAGTTACCACTGTCACCATACGGAATGGCCATGTCATCAGGTATACGTACATAACTTCCATCAATAGCTTTTTCAACACCGTCACCGACTCTTAACAGAAAGTCTGAAAACCAAGGATCCGTACGTGCTCTCATGTTGATAGTTAATTGCATCTTTATTATTCTTGACCAAAGAGGTGACATCCGTAAACATGAGTCTACAATTTGCGCTCGGGTTCCTTTTCTAACAACCGGTAACACTTGTCTAAAGTCACCACCCAAAACCATAATTTTTCCCCCAAATGGAAGCCTGACTCCCGTAATGTCTTGCATTGTTCGATCTACAGCCTCCACAGCTTGCCTTTTAGCCATTGATGCTTCATCCCAAATGATTACTTTTGCGAGACAAAGTAAATGTGCAAGGCCACTTTGTTTTCTAATATTGCATACAGAGTTATTATTCAGATTGATGGGAATCTTGAATCGCGAGTGAGCTGTTCTCCCTCCTACCATGTTGTTTGCCGCGGCACCAGAAGAAGCCGTGGCAAGTGCAATAAGACCACGGTTACGAACTTGGGCCAACAAAGCTTTGTACAAAAATGTTTTTCCAGTTCCGCCTGGACCATCAATGAAAAACACGCCAGGACAATCGTCGTCCACGTGCCTCATGATGACATCGTACGCTGATTTTTGATCTGGATTGAGAGAATCTCGAGCTTGTAGGTGTTCTTCATCAACAACTATGTTGTACTCTTCTTCAACCTCACGATAACCAGCCGATTCTAAATTGCTAGTTGCGGTTATGCAAGGAAGATCAAAATCATTGAGACTCTTACCCATAGATTGAAGAAATACAGAGATATCCCTAAGTACCATATTTTGAACTCGCTCAACATTTTCACAACATCGCCTATAATCTTCAGAAAAGAATTCATAATGGTCATCCCATAACTTTCGAACATCTCCCGGCTCGCAAAAAATTAGTAAAGTTGCAAAAAGCCTTCGAAGAGCAACCGGAAATTGAAATATAGAGGCCTCTTGTAGACAATGAGATAAACTATCATCATTCTCTATCAATCCTCTTTCAAGAGCGGCCTTTCGAAATGTCGAGTATAATACGTCATTTACCGTGTAAAGGTATTCCCAACCGGTAGGCCCTTTTACATGTGACAGTAAAACACGTAGATAGAATCGCTCCCCTTCAGCAGGATTCGCGGAAACCAATCTCCCTCTCATTGCACCTTTTTTTCGACGATTCCAACGACGTGAACTCGAATTCCATGTAAAATACTGAGGAATATCTCTATACAGATATCTCCTTGCAACCGCATCAACTTTGTTCAACTCAAAAAACGCCGTTAACATTGATCTCTTATCTCTTTCTCTGTCAACGATGTCAGTAATTATATAATTTTCTCTGAACCTGACCAATTGTTTATTCGGGAGATGAAGTTGCAATGACATGACATGCGGATAGATTTGAGACAAAGGAAAACCATAAATTCTCCACATGGCTTCGGGGGGTGACACATAACGTGCATCCTGGTATTTCTTTATCTCGTTAACGACTTGCTCTCCGTCTGAATCAATGTGTACAACTTGTTTATCATGGCCCTTGTAAACATATTTGAAAGCATATTTAACAGACTTTATACTCGAGCACACCTCTACATTTATATGACAATTGTACATCATCAACAGTTTAGGGTTATATGGGACCACCCATCTATTGTCAAGTGTGCTTTGTCGAACGTTCACCTTAATACCATTATTTCTTCTACGATATAACGGATATGAATCATCTCCTTGTGCTGTCTTTTCGTTGAACTGTCTAGGATATCTCCAACGACATTGTTTTGGAGCACCTTGCATACAAGGACTTGCGGTGTTAATATTACCGCAAGGACCGTGCATCATATGTTTCACAACCATTTCATGCATTTTCGGATACTTTATTGGGTTCGGGATTTCAGCACATACCATTTTGTCGTAATGGTCTGGATTGCTCATCTTGTCTTCCGGTCTCATTATAAGAAGGAAATGTGCATGTGGTAAACCACGCTTTTGAAATTCAATGACATACACATGTGCCTTGACAACACCGATTATGTGTTTCTTGAAAAGTTGATCCTTGAGATCTTCTAGCTTAGCATGAAACACTCTTGCAACAACATCGGGTCGATCATATGCTTTTTGGCCGGGTTCTAAATGTTCAAGGATTTCAGGCCATGATGGATTGCATGTCATAGTAAGGAATATATCTGGTTTTCCGTCATCTTAAACTAACGTCATGGCATCCAGAAACCGTCTTCACATGTCACGTGGCCCTCCAATGAAAGATGCAGGCAACACAACTCGTCGCCCAACTCTGCTTGGTTGAACCTCACCGGCGCTAACACAATCCACGATACCTTGGTACAAATCAGCTCTTATCTTGCTTTGGTTTTTTTCACAATAAGCCAAACGTGATGTCTCAATCTTTATGTAGACATCTACAACGAACTGTTGTAGCAACTTCCCTCCAAAAAGGATCAAATTTGGTGTTGCACGAATCTGAAACTTGTAACAGTAGTATTCCCGCATTGTAACAGTCTTCCTACCGTGGTTTGAGTTAGATTCTGCATAGTGTTAACTATTTAGAAAATACTTATCTAATGTATAAAAAGCAACACAATGTTAATCTTTTAGAAAATGCATACCTTCTAAATCATGGTCCATGTTTTCATCTTCATTAGTGATTTCATCGATTGATACCCCATCCCTTGGAATTTTTGGATGCCACCCAGGTTCACCGTTTGGAAAAAATAGAACATAAGACATTGGATCGTAACACGCATAGGAAGGTTGAATATTTTCACTGCATTGAGACCTCCCATACACCACAATACTTCTTTTATACGCGGTGATATTGTCATTACCTTCTACCCATATACCAGCAACCTACACCGACATATAAATTAAAAAATGTTGTTGCAAGTAAGGTATATAAAATTAGAAGATTGAGTTCTCATATTCAAACCTCGGATGTGGTAGGCCTATTGTACACCCTCTGATCAAGTTCCACTGATGCATTTAAAGTGACTCTATATTTGTCTAGTGGGCCAAGCTGACCAAGACTTCGAAATGTTCTAACGTATGGATTTGTAGCAAGAACACGTGTCAATATCTCAACTACGTTTCTGTCTAGATTATCCCACTTGAGCCTGTGATTCAACTCTGACTCAGAATCATAGAAATACAATTGTAGATACCTAGGGTTTCCATCCCTCGGAACTAATTGATCGATTCTGTGATAAATTCCCCCGCTAGCACGAAATGTATATACTCCCGATGACATGCTAGCATATTTTTGATCTAAGGTAACACCCATCGATGCAAAACAAAAGTTTGTGTTGTATGCACGTATGTTATCTCTAAATCGCTTGCCTAAATCGGATTGTGATGTGAAAAGATTATACAATTCTTCTGGAATGTTATGCGGTGCCAACTTTGTTTTCCCACCCATACAGCAAAAGCTAGGAAATTCAAATTTGAAACTTTTTGCTCCACAATGAATACACACACTACAAGCCGGCAACACACGCTGTTCTGAAGGGATACCATCATAAACAAAAGCATACGGATCTTGTTGTAAAACGTCTTGAGTGATGGAAGACAATATTGATTGATTCATGACTTCATCAAATAATGGTAATAGTATACGACGTTCGATTCGATCACCTATATTTGAAAGAAAAATAATGTCAAGAAATGCATATTTTATACGCGTGTTAAAGCAATACAAATAATACTTATTTGTACCGTTTAAAGTTTGATGTGTAAGTTCCGAACAAATTTGACTTCTTTGAACTAATCTTTCGGATGGTTGATGAATATTTGTTGGACGAAGAGGAACCTCGTATCGACCTTGTGAAACGTCACTATTCATGACTTCATCTGGTAGTGGTAGTAGTATACCACGTTCGATTTGATTGCCTATCTTAGAAAGGCCCAAAGTGTCAAAAACGCAAACTTTATATGTGGTTTTATACAAAGTAATACAAATTGTATTTATTTATTTGTACCATTAAAAGTCTCATGTGTGATCCCTGAACATATTTGAGTAGTTTCGACTCGAGGGGAAATATTCGCGGAATGAATTCCATCTAATCTTGTTAGAGTCCTCGTACTACTTCCTTGACATAGAGAAAGATTTGCACTTAACATAGTGTTGGTATTCATGGTTCGTAGCGGTATTCTCTCGAAATGTTGACTAATGTTTGATGACGGTGTCGTCGAATTGCTACTTCCTTCACCATTTGCAAATATTCTCAAACGTTTCTCCTTTCGTTGTTCGTAATACTTCTTATTACTATTTTTCTATTTTCAGCATTAGGCGGGGAGACAACACCATTAGCCTTGCGTTTCTCATAATGTCGTTTGTTGTGCTCTTTCTTGTACATTTGTCTCGTTGATAAATCACAATTTTCATTTTCATCATTCCCACTCGTCATTGATAACTATATAACCAATTTTTTATACATATAATTAGTTGATAGGATTTTCGGACTATAATAATGCAACATAACGATTCATTAAAAAAATGCATAGAGTGAACACTTAAAATGTCTACATTCACATATTTTACATTGTTCATAGTAAGCATGACAATGCATATAGAATAATAGTACATGAATTACAAATACATGATAACAGTTAAGATACATAATTTTTAGCCTTCACGGTTGATATTAAAAAACAGTCTAATCGCCCAATATATCTCGAATAATTTGTGCTTCTGGCATCATTGGTTACATAATTTTCAGCCTTCACAGTTGATATTAAAAACAGTCTAATCGCCCAATATATCTCTAATAGTTTGTGCTTCCGGCATTTTTGGCTGATTTATCACCTTCGTAAAACGCGTAGAACGCAAAACATTTACTGAAAATAATGTATAAAAATAAAAAAAAAACTTAATAATAATACTAAAACTAATTTAGATATAATTAATATTTTTTTAAAGTACTGACTTACTTCCATCATCAGTACGCATAAGTTTCAAATGGGATGCATATATAACCCAACGGTTTGATATTGCTCGTGCTATAACTCCAGGTGCGTCGTGCGACTTTGCATGCAAAGTCAACTTAATTTCTCTACCTCTATTAACAATAAAAGTATTTAAAATTAAAAATTAATAATTTATCTTTAAATATGTATTAAACTTAAAAAAAATCATTTATACTTACGTGTGATCTTCAAGAAATAACACAATAACAGTATCACGTGTTATTAGATATCCACTTTTGATTTTACCAACAACATCTATAAAAACGAAATATATATATAAAAATATGTTTTAATTTGATTTTTATGTAAAGAACAAAACAACAGAATAGTCGAAAGAAAAAAATTGTTACCGATCAAGTTAGTTTCTCCGGTTTGATCATTTAAGAGAGCATCAATATTTCGTACCAACGGGTAACGTGGGAACGGGTCTATTGACACCGCCTCAAGATTTGTGTTGTCTCGAATTATTATATTCGTTTCACAACGTAAGAATGTATATCCTTCAAATCTAGGGAATTCTTGATCGTGTGGTTCAATTTTGAAACGTTGTAGCAAAAATATATGTCCTTCCAAATTTCTATCTATATATTGGGCTATTAGATTGGAAGGAACAATTGCCGCCATTTTTTGTCTCTAAAAAGTTGTAGTAGATATATAGTTAGTAGGCTCTAAACAAATTAATGCAAAATTGAACTAAACTAATATTGTAGTAACATTTTTGATGAAAAAGTTAAAACTATATATACACTTACATTTCGATCGATCAAGATCAAAATAAGTTTGTTATTTCGACTATCGATTCGACGGTTATTCTGATCGTCTCGAATGACTTTCCGAACGCAAATAACTCGAACAATTGTGTTTGTGTACCATAGGTCATAATTTCGATTACTAAATGACGAAAAGTCTATAGCATCAAATGCGTTGGCCATTTTCTAGGATAATAAACCAATAATTAGGATCATAAATAAATAACAAAAAAGCTCTCCTACATAAGGCAATAAAAATGTATAACTTAAAGTTACTATAAAAGAATTACTTGACATTTTAAACTTTCTTAATTAAAAAAGTTATTTGACATTCAGTTTGAAAAAATTTTAATATAAAAATTCAAACATTATAAGACATTTAAAATTCTCAAAATACTTTAAATTTCAAAATATTTTGTGTTTTTATGAATTCCAAATTATTTTCATTTTTCAAAATTATCTTAAAATATTTCAAATTGAAAAGTTTAAAAGTTCAAAATATTTCAACTTACAAAATTTTAAATTTTTTATAAACTTTTCGAATTTTTACAAAAATTAGAAATATTTTAAAATTTTTGAATTATTTGACTTTGATTTTTGAATGATTCAACTTACAAAAAATAAAATATTTATAATTTTACTAAAAAAATAATTAAATTCAGAATATTCGATTTTTTTTAAAAAAAATTTCGAATTTTTTTTAAAAATATTCGAATTTTAAAATTGTAAAGTTTCAAAAAATTTTGAATTTTATTATACATTTTTAAAAAATTCAAAAAAATTCGAATTTTTTAAAAATTTAAAAAATCAAAAAAAATATTTCGAATTTTTTAAAAAATATAAATATTTTATTTTTTTAATTATAAATATTTTAAATTATTTGAAACCAAAGCCCAATAATTCACAATTTTCAAAATATTTCAAATTTCAAACATTTTTGAAATATTTCAAACTTTTAAATTTTCAAAATATTTCAAATTTCAAAATGTTTTAAAATTTCAAAATATAACAAATTTCCAAGTTTAAAGTTTCAAAATATTCCAAAAAAAATTAAATTTCAACAATTTTCAAAATGTTTCAAAATTTACACTATAAACTTTATATTAACATTTATTACCATAAACTTTATAACAACAAATTTACGTACTAAACTTTATAACAAAATTTATACAATAAACTTTATAACAAATTTACATGATAAGCATTATAACAAAATTTACAACATAAACTTTATAACTAAATTTACGCAATAAACTTTATTACAAATTTACACGATAAATTTTATAACTAAGTTTACTTCATAAGCTTATAACAAAATTTACAAAATAAATTTTATAACAAAACTTACACCATAAACCTTGTAACAAAATTTATACCATAAACTTATAACAAATTTACACCATAAACTTTATAACAAAGTTTACACTATAAACTTATAACAAAATTTACACTATAAACTTTATACAAAATTTACACCATAAATTTTATAACAAAATTTATACCATAAACTTTATCACAAACTCAAACAATAAACTTAATAACAAAATTTATACTATAAACTTCATATCAAAACTTACACCATAAAATTAATAACAAATCTACACAACAAACTTTATAACAATGTTTACAATATAAACTTATTACAAAATTTACAATATAAACTTTGTAACAAAATTTAAACCATAAACTTTATTATAACAAAATTTACATAATAAATATTAACAAAAATTTACAGAATAAATATTAACAATTGAAAAAATAAAGCATACTATTCCGGTGATAGAAACGATTTCCGGCAGCGACACAACTTTTCCGGCGA
>LBNU01008651.1:72313-85351 GCA_014162995.1 Artemisia annua | reverse complement strand
CCCCATCCTCATATTCAACATCCTCCATATCCCCAGCGCCGCCATCACCCTTAGCAGCAGATCTCGTACGCACCTTAGAGTAAAGACTCTTAGGAGTATCAGAAACCACATTCGCATGCCTCAAAGCAGATTTCGATGACGGATTCATTGTTCTCGTTGTTTTCCTAGGTTTAAGAGATGAGTCCATCTTACGAGAAGACGGATTAGGTTTTGGATCTGGGTTTAAATCCGCCATAGTATCAATGAATTAACACCATAACAGATCTGAAAAATTAAGGTGAAAAGGAGATGAACGTTGTACAGTGAAGTGGGTTGTTATAACGGAAAATTAAAATAAAATGGGTGGATTAAATTTGTGTGGAGTATTAATGAAGAACAGGACACGGATCTACAGTATATGGATGAATTATTATAAGATTGAATTAAAATAAAATGGATTTAAGGTTGTAAAGATGAACAGGAAATACGTATAAACCCTAGGTACCAAAATCGCCCATAGTAGTAGGTGTTTTTAGTACCTCAATGTTTTTTTGGATAATATATTTTACCGGGGTGAATTAACCCTTTTACCCAAAAAAAAGTTAACAAAGGTCGACCAACCACAAATCCAATAAAATACTGATCGATCAAAGGGGATGATAAAATCGATTATAGTATACACCTACAATCGTTAGATATATAGGGATACAATAACCGGCCTATATTGGTTACGAAGGGATTGGATGTTAGGGTTTTAAAACCCTAGTCTATTGCTAGTTCGTGATACTGCTGCTGTTTACATGACCATGACGCTTGTGTATCAAATTTTATTATTGCTTTCAGTGCTTATGGCTACTAATTGCATGCTAGGGTTTGTAAACGTTTCGTTGTTGCTGTTGATCGAATACGCTGGATGTTAGTGGAGCTATGGTTGTCAAGCTTCTGTTACGTGTTTTCCTTTAAAGATCACATGTCCTTAGGGCTGGTGTGAGATTCATGTCTACTAATTTCAGCCTTGGTGTGATCATAGGAGAGGGGGTGCATTGTGACTTGATCATTGGGTGTCTTCAAATATCTCACTCGAATTGATTGGAAGATGGGATCAAGTTGTATATGCTCTAGGCAAGTTGAAGTATTATTCTTCATGGAAGTTAAGGTGGACTGCCAAAGTGATTTAGAAGGCTCAAGTGTTTTCTTGAGTAATATTGTCTTGTTTTATGTACTTGTGTCATTATTGGTAGGTTCATTTTATTGTAAGTTACAGGAATGGTGTGCCATTTTTATATTCGCGTCTGTAAGTGTCCTAAGGGACTGAGATAAGGGAAATCACCCTCATCCTTTGTACTTCAACGTTTTTTTGGATAATATATTTTACCGGGGTGAATTAACTCTTTACCCAAAAAAAAATAACCGGCCTATAATAAATCAAGATGGTAATGATCGAACAGAATCAAAGGTCGACCAAAAAGAAACCTTAACAAATCGATTTCTCCAAAAGAACCCAAAAAACGTGTTTTCTATTCAGAAACTTGATCAAAGTAGAAGATAAACACGAATGCAATCTCTACAATAGCAAATCATGAAAGAAACCAAGAATTATGAGCAGATTTGGAGGCGTTTTTTAGTTTAGGTTAGGGTTTCTTTTTGTCGCCTTTTCTTCTCCCTAATGCTTGCACACTTGATAAGAGCAATTGTTAGTTACATGATGAGATCCGTTGTCCCTAAAGGCTGCCGTTATCCCTAATGGCTCACTTGTTGAGAGCAATTGAACCTTACTTTATGGGATCCGTTGTCCCTAAACTCTTGCTCACTTGATGAGAGCATTTCCCTTTACATGATTATAGCCGTTGTCCCTAATGCTTGCACACTTGATAAGAGTAATTGTCACTTACATGATGAGATTCGTTGTCCCTAAATGCTTGCTCACTTGATGATAGCAATTGCCCTTTACATGATGATAGTTGTAGTCCCTAATGCTTGCACAGTTGATAAGAGCAATTGTCAGTTACATGATGAGATTCGTTGCCCCTAAAGGCTAACTTTATGAGGACAATTTGTCCCTTCCATGATAAGAGTCGTTGTCCCTAAAGGCTCACTTGTTGAGAGCAATGGTACCTTACTTTATGGGAGACGTTGTCCCTAAACGCTTGCTCACTTGATGAGAGCAATTGCCCTTTACATGATGATAGCCGTTGTTCCTAATGCTTGCACACTTGATAAGAGCAATTGTCACTTACATGATGAGATCCGTTGTCCCTAAAGGCTAACTTTACGAGGGCAATTTGTCCCTTCCATGATAAGAGTCGTTGTCCCAAAAGGCTCACTTGTTGAGAGCAATTGTACCTTACTTTATGGGAGCCGTTGTCCCTAAACGCTTGCTCACTTGATGAGAGCAATTGCCCTTTACATGATGATAGCCGTTGTCCCTAATGCTTGCACACTTGATAAGAGCAATTGTCACTTACATGATGAGATCCGTTGTCCCTAAAGGCTAACTTTATGAGGGCAATTTGTCCCTTACATGATAAGAGCCGTTGTCCCTAAAGGCTCACTTGTTGAGAGCAATTGTACCTTACTTTATGGGAGCCGTTGTCCCTAAACGCTTGCTCACTTGATGAGAGCAATTGCCCTTTACATGATGATAGCCGTTGTCCCTAATGCTTGCACACTTGATAAGAGCAATTGTCACTTACATGATGAGATCCGTTGTCCCTAAAGGCTAACTTTATGAGGGCAATTTGTCCCTTACATGATAAGAGCCGTTGTCCCTAAAGGCTCACTTGTTGAGAGCAATTGTACCTTACTTTATGGGAGCCGTTGTCCCTAAACGCTTGCTCACTTGATGAGAGCAATTGCCCTTTACATGATGATAGCCGTTGTCCCTAATGCTTGCACACTTGATAAGAGCAATTGTCACTTACATGATGAGATCCGTTGTCCCTAAAGGCTAACTTTATGAGGGCAATTTGTCCCTTACATGATAAGAGCCGTTGTCCCTAAAGGCTCACTTGTTGAGAGCAATTGTACCTTACTTTATGGGAGCCGTTGTCCCTAAACGCTTGCTCACTTGATGAGAGCAATTGCCTTTTACATGATGATAGCCGTTGTTCCTAATGCTTGCACACTTGAAAAGAGAAATTGTCACTTACATGATGAGATCCGTTGTCCCTAAAGGCTAACTTTACGAGGGCAATTTGTCCTTTCCATAATAAGAGCCGTTGTCCTTAAAGGCTCACTTGTTGAGAGCAATTGTACCTTACTTTATGGGAGTCGTTGTCCCTAAACGCATGCTCACTTAATGAGAGCAATTGCCCTTTACATGATGATAGCCGTTGTCCCTAATGCTTGCACACTTGATAAGAGCAATTATCAATTATATGATGTGATCCGTTGTCCCTAAAGGCTAACTTTATGAGGGCAATTTGTCCCTTTCATGATAAGAGTCGTTGTCCGTAAAGGCTCACTTGTTGAGAGCAATTGTACCTTACTTTATGGGAGATGTTGTCCCTAAACGCTTGCTCACTTGATGAGAGCAATTTCCCTTTACATGATGATAGCCGTTGTTCCTAATGCTTGCACACTTGATAAGAGCAATTGTCACTTACATGATGAGATCCGTTGTCCCTAAAGGCTAACTTTATGAGGGCAATTTTTCCCTTCCATGATAAGAGCCGTTGTCCCTAAAGGCTCACTTGTTGTGAGCAATTGTACCTTACATTATGGGAGCCGTTGTCCCTAAACGCTTGCTTACTTGATGAGAGCAATTGCCCTTTACATGATGATAGCCGTTGTCCCTAATGCTTGCAAACTTGATAAGAGCAATTGTCAGTTACATGATGAGATCCGTTGTCCCTAAAGGCTAACTTTATGAGGGCAATTTGTCCCTTCCATGATAAGAGCCGTTGTCCCCAAAGGCTCACTTGTTGAGAGCAATTGTACCATACTTTATGTGAGACGTTGCCCCTAAACGCTTGCTCACTTGATGAGAGCAATTGCCTTTTACATGATGATAGCCGTTGTACCTAATGCTTGCACACTTGATAAGAGCAATTGTCAATAACATGATGAGATCCGTTGTCCCTAAAGGCTAACTTTATGAGGACAATTTGTCCCTTCCATGATAAGAGCCATTGTCACTAAAGGCTCTCTTGTTAAGAGCAATTGTACCTTACTTTCTGGGAGACGTTGTCCCTAAACGCTTGCTCACTTGATGAGAGCAATTGCCCTTTACATGATGATAGCCGTTGTTCCTAATGCTTGCACACTTGATAAGAGCAATTGTTACTTACATGATGAGATCCGTTGTCCCTAAAGGCTAACTTTACGAGGGCAATTTGTCCCTTCCATGATAAGAGTCGTTGTCCCAAAAGGCTCACTTGTTGAGAGCAATTGTACCTTACTTTATGGGAGCCATTGTCCCTAAACATTTGCTCACTTGATGAGAGCAATTGCCCTTTACATGATGATAGCCGTTGTCCCTAATGCTTGCACACTAGATAAGAGCAATTGTCAGTTACATGATGAGATCCGTTGTCCCTAAAGGCTAACTTTATGAGGGCAATTTGTCCCTTCCATGATAAGAGCCGTTGTCCCCAAAGGCTCACTTGTTGAGAGCAATTGTACCATACTTTATGTGAGACGTTGCCCCTAAACGCTTGCTCACTTGATGAGAGCAATTGCCTTTTACATGATGATAGCCGTTGTCCCTAATGCTTGCACACTTGATAAGAGCAATTGTCAATAACATGATGAGATCCGTTGTCCCTAAAGGCTAACTTTATGAGGACAATTTGTCCCTTCCATGATAAGAGTCGTTGTCCCTAAAGGCTCACTTGTTGAGAGCAATGGTACCTTACTTTATGGGAGACGTTGTCCCTAAACGCTTGCTCACTTGATGAGAGCAATTGCCCTTTACATGATGATAGCCGTTGTTCCTAATGCTTGCACACTTGATAAGAGCAATTGTCACTTACATGATGAGATCCGTTGTCCCTAAAGGCTAACTTTACGAGGGCAATTTGTCCCTTCCATGATAAGAGTCGTTGTCCCAAAAGGCTCACTTGTTGAGAGCAATTGTACCTTACTTTATGGGAGCCGTTTTCCCTAAACGCTTGCTCACTTGATTGGAGTAATTGCCCTTTACATGATGATAGCCGTTGTCCCTAATGCTTGCACACTTGATAAGAGCAATTGACACTTACATGATGAGATCCGTTGTTCCTAAAGGCTAAATTTAAGAAGGCAATTTGTTCCTTACATGATAAGAGCCGTTGTCCCTAAAGGCTCACTCTTTGAGAGCAATTGTACCTTACTTTATGGGAGCCGTTGTCCCTAAACGCTTGCTCACTTGATGAGAGCAATTGCCCTTTACATGATGATAGCCGTTGTCCCTAATGCTTGCACACTTGATAAGAGCAATTGACACTTACATGATGAGATCCGTTGTTCCTAAAGGCTAAATTTAAGAAGGCAATTTGTTCCTTACATGATAAGAGCCGTTGTCCCTAAAGGCTCACTCTTTGAGAGCAATTGTACCTTACTTTATGGGAGCCGTTGTCCCTAAACGCTTGCTCACTTGATGAGAGCAATTGCCCTTTACATGATGATAGCCGTTGTCCCTAATGCTTGCACACTTGATAAGAGCAATTGACACTTACATGATGAGATCCGTTGTTCCTAAAGGCTAAATTTAAGAAGGCAATTTGTTCCTTACATGATAAGAGCCGTTGTCCCTAAAGGCTCACTCTTTGAGAGCAATTGTACCTTACTTTATGGGAGCCGTTGTCCCTAAACGCTTGCTCACTTGATGAGAGCAATTGCCCTTTACATGATGATAGCCGTTGTCCCTAATGCTTGCACACTTGATAAGAGCAATTGACACTTACATGATGAGATCCGTTGTTCCTAAAGGCTAAATTTAAGAAGGCAATTTGTTCCTTACATGATAAGAGCCGTTGTCCCTAAAGGCTCACTCTTTGAGAGCAATTGTACCTTACTTTATGGGAGCCGTTGTCCCTAAACGCTTGCTCACTTGATGAGAGCAATTGCCCTTTACATGATGATAGCCGTTGTCCCTAATGCTTGCACACTTGATAAGAGCAATTGACACTTACATGATGAGATCCGTTGTTCCTAAAGGCTAAATTTAAGAAGGCAATTTGTTCCTTACATGATAAGAGCCGTTGTCCCTAAAGGCTCACTCTTTGAGAGCAATTGTACCTTACTTTATGGGAGCCGTTGTCCCTAAACGCTTGCTCACTTGATGAGAGCAATTGCCCTTTACATGATGATAGCCGTTGTCCCTAATGCTTGCACACTTGATAAGAGCAATTGACACTTACATGATGAGATCCGTTGTTCCTAAAGGCTAAATTTAAGAAGGCAATTTGTTCCTTACATGATAAGAGCCGTTGTCCCTAAAGGCTCACTCTTTGAGAGCAATTGTACCTTACTTTATGGGAGCCGTTGTCCCTAAACGCTTGCTCACTTGATGAGAGCAATTGCCCTTTACATGATGATAGCCGTTGTCCCTAATGCTTGCACACTTGATAAGAGCAATTGACACTTACATGATGAGATCCGTTGTTCCTAAAGGCTAAATTTAAGAAGGCAATTTGTTCCTTACATGATAAGAGCCGTTGTCCCTAAAGGCTCACTCTTTGAGAGCAATTGTACCTTACTTTATGGGAGCCGTTGTCCCTAAACGCTTGCTCACTTGATGAGAGCAATTGCCCTTTACATGATGATAGCCGTTGTCCCTAATGCTTGCACACTTGATAAGAGCAATTGACACTTACATGATGAGATCCGTTGTTCCTAAAGGCTAAATTTAAGAAGGCAATTTGTTCCTTACATGATAAGAGCCGTTGTCCCTAAAGGCTCACTCTTTGAGAGCAATTGTACCTTACTTTATGGGAGCCGTTGTCCCTAAACGCTTGCTCACTTGATGAGAGCAATTGCCCTTTACATGATGATAGCCGTTGTCCCTAATGCTTGCACACTTGATAAGAGCAATTGACACTTACATGATGAGATCCGTTGTTCCTAAAGGCTAAATTTAAGAAGGCAATTTGTTCCTTACATGATAAGAGCCGTTGTCCCTAAAGGCTCACTCTTTGAGAGCAATTGTACCTTACTTTATGGGAGCCGTTGTCCCTAAACGCTTGCTCACTTGATGAGAGCAATTGCCCTTTACATGATGATAGCCGTTGTCCCTAATGCTTGCACACTTGATAAGAGCAATTGACACTTACATGATGAGATCCGTTGTTCCTAAAGGCTAAATTTAAGAAGGCAATTTGTTCCTTACATGATAAGAGCCGTTGTCCCTAAAGGCTCACTCTTTGAGAGCAATTGTACCTTACTTTATGGGAGCCGTTGTCCCTAAACGCTTGCTCACTTGATGAGAGCAATTGCCCTTTACATGATGATAGCCGTTGTCCCTAATGCTTGCACACTTGATAAGAGCAATTGACACTTACATGATGAGATCCGTTGTTCCTAAAGGCTAAATTTAAGAAGGCAATTTGTTCCTTACATGATAAGAGCCGTTGTCCCTAAAGGCTCACTCTTTGAGAGCAATTGTACCTTACTTTATGGGAGCCGTTGTCCCTAAACGCTTGCTCACTTGATGAGAGCAATTGCCCTTTACATGATGATAGCCGTTGTCCCTAATGCTTGCACACTTGATAAGAGCAATTGTTACTTACATGATGAGATCCGTTGTCCCTAAAGGCTAACTTTACGAGGGCAATTTGTCCTTTCCATGATAAGAGCCGTTGTCCTTAAAGGCTCACTTGTTGAGAGCAATTGTACCTTACTTTATGGGAGCCGTTGTCCCTAAACGCTTGCTCACTTAATGAGAGAAATTGCCCTTTACATGATGATAGCCATTGTTCCTAATGCTTGCACACTTGATAAGAGCAATTGTCAATTATATGATGTGATCCGTTGTCCCTAAAGGCTAACTTTATGAGGGCAATTTGTCCCTTCCATGATAAGAGTCGTTGTCCCTAAAGGCTCCCTTGTTGAGAGCAATTGTACCTTACTTTATGGGAGATGTTGTCCCTAAAAGCTTGCTCACTTGATGAGAGCAATTGCCCTTTACATGATGATAGCCGTTGTTCCTAATGCTTGCACACTTGATAAGAGCAATTGTCACTTACATGATGAGATCCATTGTCCCTAAAGGCTAACTTTATGAGGGCAATTTGTCCCTTCCATGATAAGAGCCGTTGTCCCTAAAGGCTCACTTGTTGTGAGCAATTGTACCTTACTTTATGGGAGCCGTTGTCCCTAAACGCTTGCTCACTTGATGAGAGCAATTGCCCTTTACATGATGATAGCCGTTGTCCCTAATGCTTGCACACTTGATAAGAGCAATTGACACTTACATGATGAGATCCGTTGTTCCTAAAGGCTAAATTTAAGAAGGCAATTTGTTCCTTACATGATAAGAGCCGTTGTCCCTAAAGGCTCACTCTTTGAGAGCAATTGTACCTTACTTTATGGGAGCCGTTGTCCCTAAACGCTTGCTCACTTGATGAGAGCAATTGCCCTTTACATGATGATAGCCGTTGTCCCTAATGCTTGCACACTTGATAAGAGCAATTGTCAATAACATGATGAGATCCGTTGTCCCTAAAGGCTAACTTTATGAGGGCAATTTGTCCCTTCCATGATAAGAGCCATTGTCACTAAAGGCTCTCTTGTTAAGAGCAATTGTACCTTACTTTCTGGGAGACGTTGTTCCTAAACGCTTGCTCACTTGATGAGAGCAATTGCCGTTTACATGATTATAGCCGTTGTTCCTAATGCTTGCACACTTGATAAGAGCAATTGTCACTTACATGATG
The DNA here is from genome assembly GCA_014162995.1 of Artemisia annua. Taxonomy (NCBI): domain Eukaryota; kingdom Viridiplantae; phylum Streptophyta; class Magnoliopsida; order Asterales; family Asteraceae; genus Artemisia; species Artemisia annua. The sequence goes on along the minus strand of LBNU01008651.1, from coordinate 76,517 downwards.
AGATCCGTTGTCCCTAAAGGCTAACTTTGCGAGGGCAATTTGTCCCTTCCGTGATAAGAGCCGTTGTCCCAAAAGGCTCACTTGTTGAGAGCAATTGTACCTTACTTTATGGGAGCCGTTGTCCCTGAACGCTTGCTCACTTGATGAGAGTACTTGCCCTTTACATGATGATAGCCATTGTCCCTATTGCTTGCACACTTGATAAGAGCAATTGTCAATTACATGATGAGATCCGTTGACCCTAAAGGCTAACTTTATGAGGGCAATTTGTCCCTTACATGATAAGAGCCGTTGTCCCTAAAGGCTCACTTGTTGAGAGCAATTGTACCTTACTTTATGGGAGCCGTTGTCCCTAAACGCTTGCTCACTTGATGAGAGCAATTGCCCTTTACATGATGATAGCCGTTGTCCCTAATGCTTGCACACTTGATAAGAGCAATTGTCACTTACATGATGAGATCCGTTGTCCCTAAAGGCTAACTTTATGAGGGCAATTTGTCCCTTACATGATAAGAGCCGTTGTCCCTAAAGGCTCACTTGTTGAGAGCAATTGTACCTTACTTTATGGGAGCCGTTGTCCCTAAACGCTTGCTCACTTGATGAGAGCAATTGCCCTTTACATGATGATAGCCGTTGTCCCTAATGCTTGCACACTTGATAAGAGCAATTGTCACTTACATGATGAGATCCGTTGTCCCTAAAGGCTAACTTTATGAGGGCAATTTGTCCCTTACATGATAAGAGCCGTTGTCCCTAAAGGCTCACTTGTTGAGAGCAATTGTACCTTACTTTATGGGAGCCGTTGTCCCTAAACGCTTGCTCACTTGATGAGAGCAATTGCCCTTTACATGATGATAGCCGTTGTCCCTAATGCTTGCACACTTGATAAGAGCAATTGTCACTTACATGATGAGATCCGTTGTCCCTAAAGGCTAACTTTATGAGGGCAATTTGTCCCTTACATGATAAGAGCCGTTGTCCCTAAAGGCTCACTTGTTGAGAGCAATTGTACCTTACTTTATGGGAGCCGTTGTCCCTAAACGCTTGCTCACTTGATGAGAGCAATTGCCCTTTACATGATGATAGCCGTTGTCCCTAATGCTTGCACACTTGATAAGAGCAATTGTCACTTACATGATGAGATCCGTTGTCCCTAAAGGCTAACTTTATGAGGGCAATTTGTCCCTTACATGATAAGAGCCGTTGTCCCTAAAGGCTCACTTGTTGAGAGCAATTGTACCTTACTTTATGGGAGCCGTTGTCCCTAAACGCTTGCTCACTTGATGAGAGCAATTGCCCTTTACATGATGATAGCCGTTGTCCCTAATGCTTGCACACTTGATAAGAGCAATTGTCACTTACATGATGAGATCCGTTGTCCCTAAAGGCTAACTTTATGAGGGCAATTTGTCCCTTACATGATAAGAGCCGTTGTCCCTAAAGGCTCACTTGTTGAGAGCAATTGTACCTTACTTTATGGGAGACGTTGTCCCTAAACGCTTGCTCACTTGATGAGAGCAATTGCCTTTTACATGATGATAGCCGTTGTTCCTAATGCTTGCACACTTGAAAAGAGAAATTGTCACTTACATGATGAGATCCGTTGTCCCTAAAGGCTAACTTTACGAGGGCAATTTGTCCTTTCCATGATAAGAGCCGTTGTCCTTAAAGGCTCACTTGTTGAGAGCAATTGTACCTTACTTTATGGGAGCCGTTGTCCCTAAACGCTTGCTCACTTAATGAGAGCAATTGCCCTTTACATGATGATAGCCGTTGTCCCTAATGCTTGCACACTTGATAAGAGCAATTGTCAATTCTATGATGTGATCCGTTGTCCCTAAAGGCTAACTTTATGAGGGCAATTTCTCCCTTCCATGATAAGAGCCGTTGTCCCTAAAGGCTCACTTGTTGAGAGCAATTGTACCTTACTTTATGGGAGACGTTGTCCCTAAACGCTTGCTCACTCGATGAGAGCAATTGCCTTTTACATAATGATAGCCGTTGTTCCTAATGCTTGCACACTTGAAAAGAGAAATTGTCACTTACCTGATGAGATCCGTTGTCCCTAAAGGCTAAATTTAGGAGGGCAATTTGTCCTTTCCATGATAAGAGCCGTTGTCCCTAAAGGCTCACTTGTTGAGAGCAATTGTACCTTAGTTTATGGGAGACGTTGTCCCTAAACGCTTGCTCACTTGATGAGAGCAATTGCCCTTTACATGATGATAGCCGTTGTCCCTAATGCTTGCACACTTGATAAGAGCAATTGTCACTTACATGATGAGATCCGTTGTCCCTAAAGGCTAACTTTATGAGGGCAATTTGTCCCTTACATGATAAGAGCCGTTGTCCCTAAAGGCTCACTTGTTGAGAGCAATTGTACCTTACTTTATGGGAGCCGTTGTCCCTAAACGCTTGCTCACTTGATGAGAGCAATTGCCCTTTACATGATGATAGCCGTTGTCCCTAATGCTTGCACACTTGATAAGAGCAATTGTCACTTACATGATGAGATCCGTTGTCCCTAAAGGCTAACTTTATGAGGGCAATTTGTCCCTTACATGATAAGAGCCGTTGTCCCTAAAGGCTCACTTGTTGAGAGCAATTGTACCTTACTTTATGGGAGCCGTTGTCCCTAAACGCTTGCTCACTTGATGAGAGCAATTGCCCTTTACATGATGATAGCCGTTGTCCCTAATGCTTGCACACTTGATAAGAGCAATTGTCACTTACATGATGAGATCCGTTGTCCCTAAAGGCTAACTTTATGAGGGCAATTTGTCCCTTACATGATAAGAGCCGTTGTCCCTAAAGGCTCACTTGTTGAGAGCAATTGTACCTTACTTTATGGGAGCCGTTGTCCCTAAACGCTTGCTCACTTGATGAGAGCAATTGCCCTTTACATGATGATAGCCGTTGTCCCTAATGCTTGCACACTTGATAAGAGCAATTGTCACTTACATGATGAGATCCGTTGTCCCTAAAGGCTAACTTTATGAGGGCAATTTGTCCCTTACATGATAAGAGCCGTTGTCCCTAAAGGCTCACTTGTTGAGAGCAATTGTACCTTACTTTATGGGAGCCGTTGTCCCTAAACGCTTGCTCACTTGATGAGAGCAATTGCCCTTTACATGATGATAGCCGTTGTCCCTAATGCTTGCACACTTGATAAGAGCAATTGTCACTTACATGATGAGATCCGTTGTCCCTAAAGGCTAACTTTATGAGGGCAATTTGTCCCTTACATGATAAGAGCCGTTGTCCCTAAAGGCTCACTTGTTGAGAGCAATTGTACCTTACTTTATGGGAGCCGTTGTCCCTAAACGCTTGCTCACTTGATGAGAGCAATTGCCCTTTACATGATGATAGCCGTTGTCCCTAATGCTTGCACACTTGATAAGAGCAATTGTCACTTACATGATGAGATCCGTTGTCCCTAAAGGCTAACTTTATGAGGGCAATTTGTCCCTTCCATGATAAGAGCCGTTGTCCCTAAAGGCTCACTTGTTGAGAGCAATTGTATCTTACTTTATGGGAGATGTTGTCCCTAAACGCTTGCTCACTTGATGAGAGCAATTGCCTTTTACATGATGATAGCCGTTGTCCCTAATGCTTGCACACTTGATAAGAGCAATTGCCAATTATATGATGAGATCCGTTGTCCCTAAAGGCTAACTTTATGAGGGCAATTTGTCCCTTCCATGATAAGAGCCGTTGTCCCTAAAGGCTCACTTGTTGAGAGCAATTGTACCTTACTTTATGTGAGACGTTGCCCCTAAACGCTTGCTCACTTGATGAGAGCAATTGCCCTTTACACGATGACAGCCATTGTCCTTAATGCTTGCACACTTGATAAGAGCAATTGTCAATAACATGATGAGATCCGTTATCCCTAAAGGCTAACTTTATGAGGGCAATTTGTCCCTTCCATGATAAGAGCCATTGTCACTAAAGGCTCTCTTGTTAAGAGCAATTGTACCTTACTTTCTGGGAGACGTTGTCCCTAAACGCTTGCTCACTTGATGAGAGCAATTGCCGTTTACATGATTATAGCCGTTGTTCCTAATGCTTGCACACTTGATAAGAGCAATTGTCACTTACACGATGAGATCCGTTGTCCGTAAAGGCTAACTTTACAAGGGCAATTTGTCCCTTCCGTGATAAGAGCCGTTGTCCCAAAAGGCTCACTTGTTGAGAGCAATTGTAC
>LBNU01008651.1:1698-38529 GCA_014162995.1 Artemisia annua | reverse complement strand
ACAAGATAAGAGCCGTTGTCCCTAAAGGCTCACTCTTTGAGAGCAATTGTACCTTACTTTATGGGAGCCGTTGTCCCTAAACGCTTGCTCACTTGATGAGAGCAATTGTCCTTTACATGATGATAGCCGTTGTCCCGAATGCTTGCACACTTGATAATAGCAATTTTTACTTACATGATGAGATCCGTTGTTCCTAATGGCTAACTTTATGAGGGCAATTTGTCCCTTACATGATAAGAGCCGTTGTCCCTAAAGGCTCACTTGTTTGAGAGCAATTGTACGTTACTTTATGAGAGTCGTTGTCCCTATACGCTTGCTCACTTGATGAGAGCAATTGCCTTTTACATGATGATAGCCATTGTCCCTAACGCTTGCACACTTGATAAGAGTAATTTACACTTACATGATGAGATCCGTTGTTCCTAAAGGCTAACTTTAAGAAGGTAATTTGATCCTTACATGATAAGAGCCGATGTCCCTAAAGGCTCACTCTTTGCGAGTAATTTTACCGGGAGTCGTTGTCCCTAAACGCTTGCTCACTTGATGAGAGCAATTGCCCTTTACATGATGATAGCCGTTGTCCCTAATGCTTGCACACTTGATAAGAGCAATTGACACTTACATGATGAGATCCGTTGTTCCTAAAGGCTAACTTTATGCGGGCAATTTGTCCCTTACAAGATAAGAGCCGTTGTCCCTAAAGGCTCACTCTTTAAGAGCAATTGTACCTTACTTTATGGGAGCCGTTGTCCCTAAACGCTTGCTCACTTGATGAGAGCAATTGCCCTTTACATGATTATAGCCGTTGTACCTAATGCTTGCACACTTGATAAGAGCAATTGACACTTACATGATGAGATCTGTTGTTCCTAAAGGCTAACTTTAAGAGGGCAATTTGTCCCTTACATGATAGGAGCCGTTGTCCCTAAAGGCTCACTCTCTGAGAGCAATTGTACCTTACTTTATGGGAGCCATTGTCCCTAAACGCTTGCTCACTTGATGAGAGCAATTGCCCTTTACATGATGATAGCCGTTGTCCCTAATGCTTGCACACTTGATGAGAGCAATTGACACTTACATGATGAGATATGTTGTTCCTAAAGGCTAACTTTATGAGGGCAATTTGTCCCTTCCATGATAAGAGCCGTTGTCCCTAAAGGCTCACTCTTTCAGAGCAATTGTACCTTACTTTATGGGAGCCGTTGTCCCTAAACGCTTGCTCACTTGATGAGAGCAATTGCTCTTAACATGATGATTGTCGTTGTCCCTAATGCTTGCACACTTGATAAGAGCAATTGACACTTACAAGATGAGATCCGTTTTTCCTAAAGGCTAACTTTATGCGGGCAATTTGTCCCTTACAAGATAAGAGCCGTTGTCCCTAAAGGCTCACTCTTTGAGAGCAATTGTACCTTACTTTATGGTAGCCGTTGTCCCTAAACGCTTGCTCACTTGATCAGAGCAATTGTCCTTTACATGATGATAGTCGTTGTCCCGAATGCTTGCACACTTGATAATAGCAATTTTCACTTACATGATGAGATCCATTGTTCTTAAAGGCTAACTTTATGAGGGCAATTTGTCCCTTACATGATAAGAGCCGTTCTCCCTAGTGGCTCACTTGTTTGAGAGCAATTGTACGTTACTTTATGAGAGCCGTTGTCCCTAAACGCTTGCTCACTTGATGAGAGCAATTGCCCTTTACATGATGATAGCCGTTGTCCCTAATGCTTGCACACTTGATAAGAGCAATTGACACTTACATGATGAGATCCGTTGTTCCTAAAGGCTAACTTTATGCGGGCAATTTGTCCCTTACATGATAAGAGCCATTGTCCCTGAAGGCTCACTCTTTGAGAGCAATTGTACCTTACTTTATGGGAGCCGTTGTGCCTAAACGCTTGCTCACTTGATGAGCGCAATTGCCCTTTACATGATGATAGCCGTTGTCCCTAATGCTTGCACACTTGATAAGAGCAATTTACACTTGCATGATGAGATATGTTGTTCCTAAAGGCTAACTTTAAGAGGGCAATTTGTCCCTTCCATTATAAGAGCCGTTGTCCCTAAAGGCTCACTTGTTGAGAGCAATTGTACCTTACTTTATGGGAGTCGTTGTCCCTAAACGCTTGCTCACTTGATGAGAGCAATTGCCCTTAACATGATGATAGCCGTTGTCCCTAATGCTTGCACACTTGATAAGAGTAATTGCCAATAAAAAGCAACAAACCAAACAAACCCTAAAATTATCTCTAGGTGAGGGCAAATTTTCGAAACCCTAAACATGCTTATCTGATCAATCGATCTTCCTAAATCGTCCCCTAGAATTTGTTTTCTGTTAATGATTTGATCTTAATTGGTGTTTAAACATTCGTGTTTACACTTTTTAATTCAGATCTTAACTTTAAATTTATTCTAAGTCTGTTTGGTATGATCGTATTATCTTAGGGTTTCAAAATTCGCTCCATACTTCTGATCGTTTCCTTGTTCACACATTAATCTGTTGTCGGTTTAATTGATCTTTAAATCGTTTCTATCTTTCTTGGATGATCAGAGGGTTTCGTTGGACATATGCTATCATTGTTATATCTATGGTCGGTTTGGGATCGTGCCTATTTATTCAATATATGCTTGACGATTTTTATTAATTGTTAACCTCTATCTTGGTACGATCTGTGGAAGGGTTTGGGTAGGATCGATCATATGCTTAAGGTTTATTTTTTGGTCGATCTTGTAATCGGTTTGTTAGGGTTATGCTATTTTGGTTCGATCGTTATTATTCATGGGTATATATTATACGATCTTCTTACTTGTGATCGTGGCATGTTTATGTATATAATTCCAGTCGATTGGTTTTATATAGATCGATTACATTTAACATGGTGCGTTCTGTTGGGATGTTATGCGCTTATTGTGAACGAATCCCTAATTATTTAGGGTTTCGTATGTTGTACTTGTTGGTGACGTTGGATCTGGTTGTTTTACTGAATGTCAACCTTGGCAAGGGGTTGTGGTTTCTTTCATGCTGGTGCATGTGATGCTGATCGTGATTTGGGTCTGTGTGTGGATATTTACATTGTCCTGGTCGTGTGTTTGTTCCACTATTGAAGTTCTAAGGATTTAAGTGGGTTAGAGAGATGTATGTCAAGTTTTTTTTTGGGTAAAAGGGATTTTTCACCCTGGTAAAATATATTACACCAAAAAACATTGAAGTACAAAGGATGAGGGTGATTCCCTCATCTCAGTCCCTTAGGACACTTACAGACTCACCTATACGAATGAAACATCATTCATATAACTTATAATATAAGAGTGAACAGACCACACTTATAACTAAACATCAGACTATAATGACTTAAAAGAGAATAAAACAAATACACTTCAAGTAGTAATACTTGGATCTTCAAATCATCAACGTAGTCCAAGCGTTTCAAATTGCTATCACACAAAAAAAAACCCTTAATTTCTCTCTAGTGTGGGCGATTTCCTAATCCCCATTCCCTAAATCGTTTTTTCTCAAATTCGATCCTTGATCTCTTGTTTTCCTGATTCCTCATGATTCTAGTGATTAACATTCGTATTTATCATTGTTTAATCTGTTTGGGTGATGTAAATCTTGTGTTTTTTGGGTCGAATTAGTGTAAAAACGATTTAGGGTTGTAAAACTTCAAATCGTTTTTTCTTGTGTGAGGGTTTAGTAAATCGTTTCTTGGTTTATCCCTAACTATTCTAATCGTTATTCATAAGTTTCTGCCTAACCAGATCTTGTGAATCGTTTCTTTAGGGATTAACCTTATGGTTATTAATCATTTTTAGGGATCTGCTCTTGATCGACTTTATTCATTCTATCCTTAAAGCGATTTTATTTTAACCCTAAATCGTTTTTTAGGGATTTTTATCCCTAAATCGCTGGTTAGGGTTCTTTTTGAACCGACTTTGTTTAATGCTTATCTATAATCGGTTTTTGTGACCCTTATTATCCCTTTATTGCTTTAAGTCGGTTTCTAACCTTCTTCTATATAAGGATCGATTACTTTAATCCCTTGCACATTGGTTGCTTTATTGTGACGAAATCCAGCCTAGGGTTTTGCTTTTCTTAATGTGCTTTGGATTCTGCTGCGTATTGGTGTTGGATCTGATGCTTAACGTTGATCTAGACTCTTTTAGGGTCTAGACTATTTCATCTTGCAAGTTACTTGTGTACGTTGCTGCTGCATGTCACGGGATTCTTTGGGTGTTGAGTTTCAACTGCTGGTTCTATTCAGAATGTTCGTTTGAAGAAAGTGGGTTTAGAGAGATGCAAGTCAAGTTTGAAGGTAATCTTGTTCAAAANTTTGAAGGGTCTTATTCAAAACCCTTTGTATCATCAGATTATAAAGTTGAAGATCGCTTGGATGTGTATTCGTGGGTTCTTCATGGATGTTAAGATGGACTGCCAAAGTGATTTAGAAGGCTCAAGTGTTGTTCTTTTTTTTTTGGGTAAAAGGGTTAATTAACCCTGGCAAAATATATTATCCAAAAAACGCTGAAGTACAAAGGACGAGGGTGACTCCCTCGACTCAGTCCCTTAGGACACTTACAGACACGAATATAGGAATGACACACCATTCCTATAACTAACAATAAAATGAACCAACCAATACTGACGAAGTACATAAAAATTTACAATACTACTCAAGAACTTGAGCCTTCTATATCACTATGGCGGTCCATCTTAACTTCCATGAAGAATCCACGTAGAAACATCCAAACGGTCTTCAACACATAATTTGTTTGTAGCAGCAACGAACACCACAAACAAAACCAACACAAGCCCCATCCACCAAGTCAGAGCATGTAACATCGAATCAAACTTGAGTAATAATGGACTTGTACATACAATAAGGATAAACCCTAACTTCCAATAATGATCGTATGAGATTTGAATAGGAAATCAATAAGCCACAACATCCCAAACGACCAGCAGCAATCTGAGTATTGATTTTTGTACAAGAACCAACCAAACTTGACTTACACAAGATTACCTTGACTTGCACCAACACATGATCACCCCATTAAACATCCCCGTAGAAAAGATAAGGTCACCATGCAACAAGCAGATCCACTAACATGACAACCATGAACGCGTACAGGATCAAACCACGTCCAAACCAAGAGTTTTTAAATAAGAACTTCTCAAACTTAACTTCAAGTGAACAGCAGCACACAAAATCTCTACCCACGTAGAACATCAAACTCTCCCAAACCCACGAACAATAATAAACCATCATCACAAGAACAAGTATCATAACCAACAATACCCTAACGAGGGTATACAAACATTATCCCAAAACTCAAACCGAGTTTACTTCCAATCGACCAAAACCCTATAAGGGTTTACTTCCATTAAAAATCGTAAACAGAACCATAAAATTCTGTTAGGACGTTATAGCATCAAATCCATACCCAAAATTCCCTAAGTCGACCTGATGAAAACCAAAAAGGTTTTATAAAGATTCTAGCCGCCTTAAGGAAACCCCTTCATAAACTGACGATCGACCATAGAAGAATCGTTTAGGGATAAAGACGATCGACCAGCAACCAACGAACCCAAAGAATGATCGTAATATAATAACCATGAACAATAGACGATCTAGCAAACACAGAAAACCCTAAAACCGATTAAATAAATAAGTAATCGTCAAGGATAAAAACCCTCAAACGATCAACTAGATATAAGAGTAGGAATCGTTAAGGGTTAATGAAGAATCAATAGAAAACTAAACCGTAAATAGGAAATCGATTATCAAACCGACTTAGAGAAAAAAAACGATTAAGGTTTAGATAGAGAGGCAGCGATTTCACAAGATTTAGATAATTAAACAAGACACAACCCCTCCTCTATAATCACATCCATCAATCCGATTGCATATTATAAAGAATAATAGAGAGGCGGATTGAATGGAATGCTTAGATCAGATCGTAAAAGGGGGGGAGAGGTTGGCCGGAAATCTCCCCTTAGGGGAGAGAATTTTATTAAAGTTAATGGAAGTTAGGGTGTATTACACCTTATTGGCTGTTCTTGGGTCGTATTTCACTCAGTCTTGATGCTAATGTAATATACAAGTTTTGATTGGTCTGTCATACGATTAGGATTGGAGTTTAGGGTTCATTAAGCCCTATGATTGTTTTATCTTTCAAGTTGTGATCAGATTGGCTCAAGATTGCTTCAAGGAACGTGTCATGCTTGATTGTATGAAGGGTTGAGCTGTTTGTCATTACATGTGGTTAGTGCATGGTTTGTTTCTACTCTATGGGACCTGCATTCTTTTATAATGATTCATGAGTGAGAAAAGGCTCTGTTTGATGGGTACTTTTTGATCCCTAAAATCAGGACATAATTCATATGCAAAGGGTTGATTGGTACTCTATGGGAAGTTAAGTTGGAAGGGTCTTGTTCAAAACCTTCTTATCATCAGATTGTATGTTGAAGATCTCTTGGATTTTTATTCTTGATTCTTCATGGAAGTTAAGGTGAACCTTTGACAAGTTGGAAGATTCTCCATGGAAGTTGATGGACTACTATAGTGATTTAGAAGGCTCAAGTTCGACCTTGAGTGGTATTGTAATGTTTATTTACTTTGTCATTATTGGTAGGCTCATCATTGTAAGTTATAAGAATGGCATGTCATTCTTATATCGTTGGTTTTTTTTTTGGGTAAAAGGGTTAATTCACCCCGGCAAAATTCATTACACCAAAAACGTTGAAGTACATGGGATGAGGGTGATATCCCTCACCTCAGTCCCTTAGGACACTTACAGACTCGAATATAAGAATGACACGCCATTCTTATAACTTACATAATACAACTTACCACCTACAATGACTATACAAGTGAATAAAAATAGGAATTAAACATGATTCACTAATAAAGCACCAAGAACATAGCCATCGTAGAACTTCCATCAATCTTCCATGGAGAAACCTCCAAACTTGCCCAATGCTCCTAGATCATCGCTCTTGAGCTTCGGTTCACAAATTTCACACAAAGGTTGGTGGGAGACTCTAAAACCACGGATAGAGCAGCAAGCTAAACTTGCTCCAACGGTGTATGTTTAGATGCAAAACCGAACACAATCATAAGGAACAATCATGATGACCAGTAACGGAAATAGACAATCACGGTACCCTCACAACAACATATGGAAGTTAAGTTGGTAGGGTCTTGTTCAAAACCTTCTCATCAACAGATTGTAAGTTGAAGATCGCTTGGATGTTTATTCTTGGATCTTTCATGGAAGTTAAGAAGAACTACCAAAGTGAATTAGAAGGCTCAAGTGTTTTTGAGTAGTTTTATCATGTATTATGTACTTGTCATTATTGGTAGTTTCTTTTTATTGTAAGTTATAGGAATGGTGTTTCATTCTTATATATCGAGTCTGTAAGTGTCCTAAGGGACTGAGATGAGGGATACACCCTCATCCATTGTACTTCAATGTTTTTTGGTGTAATATATTTTGCCAGGGTGAATTAACCCTTTTACCCAAAAAAAATAACTCATCAAGATAAGAACCAACAGATAGCATCAATAACACATCAGAAACAGCACCAGAAAGCATGCACAAAGAAGTAATCCAGGTCTGCATAACATCAACACCAGATCTGGAAAGGGATGAATCTTCAAAAACAACAATCATCCAAGAACCTTGTCTCGTTAAAAAACCTTGCCAAATAAAAACCCTGTGGGAAAACTTTGAGCAAGGAAAAAGAGTACAAGGTAAATTAGCATTAGAGAACCAAATAATACAGTCAAATAAAGTGCAACTCCTTATAACACTAATCACCCCACACTCCAACCAAAGAACAAAGAGATCCACACACCAGCTAATGGAAAACTTAGATAGCAAACTAACCCCAATACCACAAACAATCTCATTACTCATCAAACTCATTTGAGACTGCTTAAACCAAAACAAGATGCCAGCGCAGAAATTCGAGTCGGTTCCTGTAGTGCATAGCCATCTCAACACCCAAATAACCAACTGATGGCCAGCGCAGGAAGCTACCCGTCCTTCTATAGTGCATAACAAATTGCAATACATACCTTCGCCTCGTTCAAAAACAAAATTGCACCTCCAAAAACCTGTGCCAGAACAAAACCAGCAAACCCAGTTCACACAAAGCCCAACTGGTCTGCAATAAAACTTAACAGAAGAAGAACCAATGCAAAAAGTGTTAGAAGAAACATACCGGAACATAATCAAAGTACAAGTCCAGCCATCGATTAGCAACCAAAAAATCTGCATACAACTCAATGTGAGCATGTGCAGACTAGGCCGCCTCAAAATTCTACTTAATGCCATTATCATCATAGTTCTGGTTCCTATTATTCTCACCATTACTACTCATCAACGGGATCTTCCAAATAACCGCAGCCTTCACAGATTCCACCGATCTTTTAATCTTTAAACTTAGCAACTTATGCCTAACTATATCAACAATAATCTTGAACACAGTCTCCTCACATCTAAATTTCTTTTGGAATAATCTGAGATTCCGCTCTTGCCAAATGTAATAAACCGCTGCCCCGAAAACTAAACGCTGAATAGAGATACCAGAAATGATTTCAGCCCAAATACACGAGACATTATCTAACTTACACAGAATCTTAAGGTTGTCCCAAATAGTCTTAGAGAAACTGCAGGAAAAGAACAAGTGAGCATGGGTTTCATCAACAGCATTACACAGCGGACAAAGGGTACTAGAAATGGAAAACCACTTGGAGATCCTGTCAGTAGTTTTAAGCCTATTCCTCATGGCCATCCAAAGCACAAATGCAATAGTTAACGAGTAACCCTAAAATTCTCTCTAGGTGGCGACAAGAAACAACCCTCCCCTTAATCGTTTTTTCTTCTATTTCGATCTATATTCTTAATCTTCTTTTTGGGTAAAAGGGTTAATTCACCCTGGCAAAATACATTACACCAAAAAACGTTGAAGTACAATAGGGTGAGGGTGATATCCCTCACCTCAGTCCCTAAGGACACTTACAGACTCGAATATAAGAATGACACCCCATTCTTATAACTTACATGATAAAACATACCACCTAATATGCACAACAAGTGCAACTTACAATAAAATAAACCAACCAAAATGATAAAATACTGAAAAAGTTACAATACTACTCAAGCAAAAACTTGAGCCTTCTATATCATTCTGGTGGTCCACTTTAACTTCCATGAAGAATCCATGTATATCCAAGCATTCTTCAACCAAAAATAGGGATTAGCACCCTAACTTCCAATCGATCCAGAAAAGAACCCATATCATAGAAGTACAACCAACCATCCCACACTCATGGATCAACAAACTTGAATTCCGTTCACAAATTTCATACAACGGTTGGTGAAGGACTCTAAAACCACGGATAGAGCAGCAAGCGAACTCGCTCCAAAAGTGTATGTTTAGATGCACAACTAAAAACCAAGCTGAATAACCAAAGAATAATAGAAGGCCCTTGCACTACCACAGTGGAAACTTCAATCCAAACTGAACCAAACCAACACTACAACTAAATCCAATACCACATCAGCTAAAAGTTTCAAAAGATAAGAATGACACACTGTGTATCATGATCAGTCGTAGACAAACATAGGGCAATACGACCCTAACTTACATCAAATATATCACCATCGATCACATGATCAAGTGTATCAATGCCATGTCCATGAACGATGATAAAAAGGTTTTGAATAAGACCCTTGAACTTAACTTACATCACTAATTCGAGTAGCAGCAGATTCCATGACAAGTTACAGTGAACTTAGATAAAGATCAATCCACTACAAAGCATGAACAGCAAACCAACCCATAAAAAATTTGCAAGGAAAATTCCAAATGATATATCATAGAGCACATTCGATCAACAACACCATGATGTCCATTGAAAGATGAACCATGATAAGAACCAAGCACCCCACTTGAAATCCAGCATAACCGATCAATAGCAGCTAAGTATAATGTTGTATGATCATGTATATAGCAGCCATATCACGCATAAGCACTAAACTAGGGTTCAAAAACCCTAATATTCCAATAGGCAGTCGATCATCAAACTATCAACGATCAACCACACAATAGGGTAAACCCTAACACCCACTCTCTCCAGAACCCACGAATCAAAACATACATCTGATATAGAACTTGCAAACACCAACCAACCCCTAAAAAAGGTTACAATCAGATGCACCCAAGCGGCTAAAGAATAAAAAACGAAACCCTCAAAAAAGCTTCCTTCAATCGTTTAAGCATCAGCGAAGCCGTACATCACCATCAAACATAGCCGATCATAAAACCAACCAATAGAAACCCTAAACCGATTAATGTAATAATCGTTTAGGATATAGAGAAGCATCACCGACTAAACCCAAAGGAGAGATTTGATTCACAAACCGACCAACCAAGGATCGATTTAATAACCAAACAGAATATAACGATTAAGGGTTTAGTAATAATAACCCTAAAGAAAGATCGATACCCTAAAAAATAAGGATCGACATAGAGAATAGTTAGGATTAAGGCCAAAACGAGCAGAATAAAAGACACACCACCCCTTCAAAAGAATTAATCCTAGGAAATCGATTGCATACCCCTTAATCAGAGGTAGAGAGGCGATTTTAGGAGTAGATTTGGCCGGAAAAGCATGGAGGGGGTGGCGGCCTGAATTCGCCCACATGATGATGGGTATTCTTAATCTTCTTGATTCCTCTTGTTAATTAGATGATTAACATTCGTGTTTATCATTGATTTAGCTTGTTGGTTGATTTAATTTTGAGTTCTTGGGTCGAATTGGAGAAAAACGATTTAGGGTTTCATAATCGCTGGTTCATTTTTTTCTGCCATCCATCCTCTAATTCGTGTATTAATTGTTTATTCTAGTGACTAATCATTGTGGTTATCATTGGTTTATTCATATTGGTGCTTGGGTTTGAGATCTTGGTCGATTTGTTAGTGAATCGTTTTTAGGGTTTCTGCCGCCACTCTTTTTTCCTTTGATCTTACATTCCTTATTTTTAGGTTGAGTCGGTTTCTACTGACTCTTATTATATAAGGTTGATCTTGGGTGATTGCTGCACATTGGTAACCAAGGTTTGGTTTTGTTCTCGATTCAAAGATCCCTATTTTAGGGTTTCGGCTTATTATTGTGCGCATTCTGTTCTGGTTCTCATCTCCATACCAAACTCGTTTAGGGTTTGGATTTTGGTGGTTATTCTGGTTTATTGATTAACAAATTCCTTTGGGAATTTGGTGGCTTTTGATTTTGCAAGTACCCGTTTCTAGGGTTTTGGTTGTTTTACGTGAGCTTGTGTGCTGCTGCTTGTTTATTGAACGTGGGTATAGAGAGTATGGATTCTGGTTTCTTGGATGGAAATAAGCCTTCTAAGGCTACGGGGTTGGCTGCTAAGATTGGTAATATTGATGGCAAGGTTATTACTAATGCTAGTATGCCATTGAAATCTATATTGAAAAGTGCAGGTTTGGAAGGAAAAACGGGAAGTTTTGCTCTTCCTAGTGATCATGGTCCCACTGGTTCTGTTCGAATGGGCTAGACAACAAAGAGGGGTACGTTTGGCGTAGTTCTATATCTGAGATCACTTCTTACAGCTCAATCAGAATATGGAAGAATGTGTACAGCCATCAGATTTTCTCTTCTGGGGTAAACTGCTAATTGCTGATGACGACATAACACAAGCTTTAATATGCGTGAATATAGGCCTAGATTGCGGAGATATGGGGGATACTATTTATCAATAAATCATCTAAACAACAAAAATGATAAAATAATGATACATATACGTCTACAATTTNCTTGATGTTGAGTATGAATGGTGGCCATCTTGGTGTTCTAAGTGTGTTTGTTTCAATCATGATGATGATGTGTGTCCTCTTAGGCGTAAGCGGGTTACTAAGGATTCGACTCAACAAGATGGTAAGGTTCACTCTACAAAGGCTGGTCATACTAGTGATAAGGGTAAGAAAGGGGCTTGGGGGGTTTCAACTAAGCAAAAACTTTCGTACCAACCTGTTTCTAAACCGGCTACCAAGAAGAAGAATAGAGGTACACAACCTAATGCGGAGGCTGTTAAGCCTACTAATGGTGATTCTAATTCGAGTGGTATATCTAATGATGCTTTGAAGAGTGATTTAGGGGCTGCTACTGTTGAGGAACTTACTCAATGTGAGCAGTTGGACCATGTGGATGCTCATGCTTCTTTTGAGGGTGTGGAATCCGTGGGGAATTATGGTGCTAATGCGGTTCCATTGCATAGCACTACTGATAGTTTGTGGGAGTATGGTTCTCACAATGATGGTGCTTCTACAAGCGTGGCCTATTCTGATTTTGATACGTCTAGCTCGTTTCCTACAAGTCATGTAGTGAAGAGTCCTATGAAGAGGGTTACGTTTGCTGATGAAGTTGATGAAGTCTATGAGAACTATGATGATATTGCAAGTTATTCCAAGTTCAAGAATGGTTCTCCGAAAGATTTCCAGGTGCAAGGACGCAAGAAGAAATAGTTATTTATTTCTAGTTTTTTGTGATTCTTGTTTGTTAGGTTGCTTTTGTTTAGCATGTTTGTTTGTCAGTTGCACATGTTGTGCATGTTAGTTTTAAGATTGGTATGCCATTCTTGATATGTGTCTTGTAAGTGTCCTAAGGGACAGGGGGCGAGGGAATTCACCCTCGTCATTTTGTACCTCAATGTTTTTTGGAGTAATGAATTTTGCCAGGGTGTAGACCCTTTTACCCAAAAAAAAAGCACAAATGCATGCCTTGGGATGCCCTGAGTGAACCAAACATGTTTATACCGCAGAACCTTGGGGCAATCAATACGCATAGCTTTCCAAGCTCCCTTAACACTAAATTTAGACTCCTTATTTTTCTTATTGATCCAAATAACTTTGTCCTCATAATCATCAGATAAAGAAGGAACAGGAACATTAACTACCTCACCAAACCAATCATACCACTCATTCGGCCATTTCCAACCATTTTGATCTAACCAATCAACCACTTTGTCATTAATATTAAAACCATTATCAGTAAGGAAGCTATAAGTAATGAGCTTACACAGAGGACCTTTCTCGTGCCATTTATCAAACCAAATAGAGCAATTCCTACCATTCCCCAACTTATAAGCAACAAACGAGCGAATTTTGTCCCTAAGGCCTAAGATATGATTCCAACCAGAAGCACCATGTTCAGATTTCACATTAAACCAAATATTCCTATCTTTTACCCTGTAAGCATGGACCCATTTTACCCACAGCGAATCCTTCTTACTAATAATGTTCCAAAGATACTTAATCAATAACGCTTCATTCATGAGTCTGAGGGGTTTTAAACCTAAACCACCTTGGCTTTTGGGTTTGCAAATGTCTTTCCAAGACACGCTAGCAATCCCACTCCCATTGCCCCCACCAGACCACAAGAATTTCTTACACAGTTTATCAATACAAACACAAACATGAGCAGGCAGCATAAACATCGAGGCCCAATAAATATGAAGCGAAGATAAGACAGAAGAGATCAGTTGTAACCTACCCGCAAAGGATAAAGTTTTGTTTCGCCAATCGTTAATACGATTCTTAACCTTCTGAATCAAAATTCTACAATCTTCATTAGTAATTTTCTTTCCAGACAAAGGAATGCCTAAATATTTCAAAGGAAGCTCCCCAATTCTAAAGGGCATAACAAGCAAGATATTCTCCTTAACCGGGTCAGGCACATTCCCAAAAAATGCAACACTTTTAGCTAAACTAGGAAAGAGGCCAGAACACATAGCAAATTCATCTAACGCTCTTCTGAGAATACTAGCAGAAATCATATCGCCATGACATAATAACAAAAGGTCGTCCGCAAAACATAAATGGGTCAACTGAATTTTCTTACAACCCCAATGATACTGAAAATGATCATCCCTCCTAATCTGTCTCTTAACCATCATATTGAAACCTTAACAGATTGAAAACAAATTAATTCAGAACCCTAAAAAATTCTCTCTCTCCCTTTGGCGATTTTCAGCCGCCACCTCCCTTAATTCCGGCCAAACCATCTCCCAAATACGCCTCTCTACCATATCTTGGTATGCAATCGTGTTTAGGGGTGTGTTTTTTATTGCGAGGTGGCGTGCTACAGAAACCTTAACTTCTCCTAATCGTTTTTCTCACTTTAGTGAATCGTTCTGTTAAGGTTTCAATCGCTATTGGGTTTTTAATCATACCCTTGATTCTATTTTATCATAAGTCGGTTGTTGTAATCGATTTTACATATATATAAAGGGTCGGTTATTGTTTTCCTAATCGTTCCTATTTTCTTTGATTTTTCAAATCGATTCTGACTATCATAAGTCGGTTTTTGACTATTCATATATAAGGAACGATTGGATCTAAACCTTATTCTATTCATTAAGGCCAATATCGATTTCTACATCTTGTTTGAATCGTTGGTTTGTTTTTAGGGTTTAGATTTGTTGGGTGGCTAGATCGCAAACTGTTTCACTTGGTTATGTCGGTTTGTGCATTACCTTTTTAGGGTTGTATCTAATCGACATTATTATTTTGTGATTTGGTTTTCATGGGTTCTGGTTTGATCGTATGGACTACATGGGTTTATCTTACTACGATCCTCTTGATTGGTGAGCGTAACATGTTCTTGCTTTTGATTCAATTCGGTTTTATTGATCGAATTTATCTAACATGGTGCGTTATTATGGGTTTGATGAGCTTAATGATAACGAAACCCTTTGAGGTTTTGTATATTCTATTATGATGGTGATTATGGATCTGGTCGTCTCTTGGAAGTCAATTTGTTGCTACAAATTGTTTGGTATTCATTGTGTTATCTCATCTTTGGGATTGGATTGTGATTGCATGTTCTAAGCTGATGTAAGTATTAATGTTAGTGGGTTATGAGAGAGATGTAAGTCAAGTTGAGAGAGTGGAAGTCATGTTCATCATGTGTAAGTCAATGTTCTTGCAGCTGGATGTATCTCTTTATGATGGTTTGGAGCTGCTATTGTGGAAGTGGAGCTACTATTGTGGATTTGACTGATGTTATGTGCTTGTTGTTTATTCTTATTGGAATTCAGTTTAGCATCTCAACGTACGCTGTTGGAGCGAGTTTACTTGCTGCTCTATCCGTGGTTTTAGAGTCCTTCACCAACCGTTGTATGAAACTTGTGAACCGTGCTTCCATTCGAGGATGATTTTTAGATTCTATCTACTATGGTGGTTTCTGTTTGGCATATGTAAGTTAAGTTTCTTGGGTATCTTATTCAAAAATCCTTGACTCGATCACTAGTAATTCTTGTTGCTATGGATCGTTTATGGGTGGTTCGATCTTCTCTTTATGGCTTGATGTTTTGTATGGGATCGGAGCTGCTTTCTTTTGTTGGATGTTAGGGTTTGGACCCTATTGTCTTTTGTGCAAGTTGAAGTGTTCTTCATGGAAGTAAGTGGACAGCCATAGTGACTTTGAAGGCTCAAGATTATTTTTGAGTAGTTTTGTAATGTTTTACTTACTTTTGTTATTATTGGTTGGTTCATTTGTGTAAGTTATAAGAATGGTGTGTCATTCTTATATGAGAGTCTGTAAGTGTCCTCTGGGACTGAGTCGAGGGAGTCACCCTCGTCCTTTGTACTTCAATGTTTTTTTGGATAATGCATTTTACCAGGGTGAATAAACCCTTTTACCCAAAAAAAAAGCTTCCATAACAATAGTGAATAAATAAGGCGAAATCGGGTCACCTTGCCTAAGACCCCGTTTACTCTTAAAAAAACCCATGCAATTCACCATTAACACAGATAGAAAAAGAAGCAGAGGTTAGACATACCATTATCCAATGATCATGGAGCTATGAAAGCCAAAGTGAATGAGACACTTCTTCAAAAAGTCCCAATTGACCGTATCATACGCCTTCTGGATGTCCACTTTGAACGAACATTTGCTAACTTCACGCTTCCAGTTGTACGCCTTTAAGAACTCCTGAGCAAGCAAGATGTTGTCACTAATCTGCCTACCCGGGATAAATGCGCTTTGGTTGCAATCAATTAGGCTGCAAAGACCTTCTTTAAGCCTATTTGTGATGACCTTGCTGATACACTTGTAAATGACATTTCCACAAGCAATAGGACGATAATCAGACACCTTCAAAGGAACTTGCAGCTTAAGAATAAGAGAGATAACATTAGTATTAAATTAGCCAAGTAACTTTCCTTAACTAAAGAATTCTTTAACCGCAGCACAAACATCAACCCTCACAACACTCCATGCCGCTTTAAAGAACTTTGAAGTAAATCCATCCGGTCCAGCGGCTTTGTCATCCTCAATACTAAACATCGCCTCTTTGATTTCATTGTCAGAAATGGGTCTGATCATATTATCAGCAATAAACGGGTCAAGTTTCTTGGTAAAAAGATCCTCACAATCATCTAATGGGATGACCAAAAATTGTTGAAAGTGATTAACGAAACACCCCGGAACATCCTCACCATAAAACTTATTCCCCTGCTCATCACACACAACTTGAATCCTACCCTTATTCACCCTGCTTTTAAGGATATTATGGAAGTAAGACGTATTTTGATCCCCATCCTTTAACCATTGAATCTTAGTTTTCTGCCTAAGAAGATTAACCTCATCCCTCACCGCTTCCTGATACGCTTGACAAAACACATACTCTTCTTCTCTAAGTCTGCTATTGTTAGGCTCCCTATCTAAACACTGCTGCACTTTTTTAAGCTCAACTCTCAACGCCTTAACCTTATTAAACACATTCCCATTACCCCTGTTCATAGTACGTAGGTGTCTTTTCATATTTTTCAACCTTTTGGCCAGGACAAACATACGAAAACCATAGACCTCAATACCCCAATTTTCTCTAACAGTGGGAATAAAAGACTCTTTCTCCGCCAAAAAATTAGCAAAACGAAAAGGCTTAGGTTTACTAGATTTAGCCAAACAATAATTCAGAACAACAGGACAGTGATCCGAAGTAATGAATGGTAAAAATTCAGCAAAACAGTTATCATAACGGGAAATAAAACTATTATTACCCAAGGCTCTATCTTTTTTTTTTGGGTAAAAGGGCTCTACCCTGGTAAAATATATTAACCAAAAAACGTTTAAGTACAACGGATGAGAGTGAATCTCTCATCTCGGCCCGTTACATGGGCATCTTACAAGCAATAACCAGCAACAACCAAATAAAAGACATAAGAAAGACACATCAATCCTATGACCTACCAAACCAAAAATATTATTTTCTACCGCGACCTAGAAGATTAATATCATACATGTCACAAAATTCAGCCAAATGTCCCGGTAGATCATAAACTTGAGCAGCGTAATCATCAGGCATAATATCTTCAAGATCATAGCCGCCACCTCCTGAAGCAAGATAGCCAGAAGTCTCCGGCTCCAAAACCTCATCATCATCACTATCCGAACAAACCACATCCCCTACCTTAGAAAATGGGTTATGAGACTTAGTAGCAGCAACCGAAGGAGTAGACGACGAAGTAGGCATATTACTACCACTTGAGTGAGATTCGACCTTGTCCGCTACCTTAGTACTACCACTTGAACGCTCCAAATCTGCCTTACCACTAGGAATACCACTTGATGCACCACTCGAATGAGAATCTACCTTTGCCCCACCCGTATTACTAACACTCGGACTTACCAAATCAACCACATCACTTGGGGTACCCTTTGATGCACTAGGATTAACATTCACATCAGAATCTTGCACCTCAAGAACCCCAAAAGGGTTAGACGTAGTAACTGACGAACCACTTGCAGTAGCCACTTTGGAAGAAGCAGCATCTTGAGTCTTGTTCTTTACAACATAAACTTGCTTTTTAGTAGCTATTGTAGGCCCTTTACTCATATTAATACCACTAGACAACTTCTTACCTTTACCTTTCGCTTTCCTATTCTGAACTTCCTTAAAACCATCATTGGTCTCCTCTAGCGTAGTATTAGGAGCAGCATTAGCATTGTTAGTACGGACAGGCTCCTTAACATTCTTTGGACAACCATTAAGGTCATGCCCAAACACCTTACACTTAGAACAATGAGGGGGCTTCCATTCATACTCAACCTTGATGCATGCAGAAATAATACCACTATCATCCTTCTTAGGTATAGCCATAGTAACCTCATGCTTTAAATCCGATTCAGATGATATTTCGACTAAAGCACGAGCATAGCTAATACGACCCCAAGAATCAAAACACATAGAGCTTGTAAACGCGTCCAACATAATTGGTGTACCAACCTGAGTAGCAATCAAGCTCAAGCCATCTTCAGAATAAGCAAGCAATGGCACATTGTGCAATTTGATCCACACAGGTAGTTTAGTAACCTCACTCTTAGCCAACAACACATCAGGAGTCCATTTAGTAAGAATCAAAGGGGAACTGCGAATAATCCAAGGACCCCGTTGCATCACATTATCAACACCCTCTTTAGAGTCAAATTTAAAGAGGAAAACACCATCATCATTTTTCATAACTTTTTTAAAACCAAACTTACCCCACGTATTAGTAACATAGTTCTGAACCAACGGAAATGCAATATTCTTGCCAATAAAGAAACCAACAAGAGTATTATCATAACGATTCAAAACACCCTCCATAGCAGCCTTTGGAAGCAAAGTATCATGGTTTTCAATACGCATCTCATTCACCAAAGACCGAAAATTAACTTTCCTCGTTACCCTGTCCGGATTCACCACATTAGCAAAGGAAGTAGAACCACACATGTTAGCACTTGAGTGAGAACCGGCAACATTAGAACTATCACCCACGGTCTTAGAAACATCAACATTAGAACCAGAAACATTAGAACTATCACCACTAGCCTTTAACACCTTCTCCACATTAGTGCTATAATTCTGAGTTTTCATAGCCTCTTGAAAACTAGAAGTAGATGTAGTAGGATCTTTCACTAGAGTGCCACTCGGCCCCCCCGAACAGTCTAAAGGTGAAGACGCCATATTAGCAATATCCCTCTCAAGTTTATTCATAGCCTCCTCAAAATTCCTATTCGCGTTAGCAATCAATTGCTCCACATTAGGATTAAGCTGTTCCGTAGTACAAGGCTGTTCCGAAGCATTCAAATCATCCTTAACATTATCCTTATTCACAACATCATCCACCTTAACCCCAATACTCCCATGCGAATCATTAGCATCAAGTGAAACCGGCTTCACTTGTTCAATAGTCGAATTAGGAGCATGTATATCCATCACCTCAGATTGGACGTTAGAACCATCAACATCAATTGGAACCGACTCCTCTTGATGTGTATCAACAGCCCTAACAGCTTGCCTAGGTTGTGGAACATCGGCATTCCCAACCTCATCTGGCTTCAAACGTTTCATTCGAGCAGCCAACTCATCTACATTAACACTAGGAATAGACGCAACCCTCCTAGTAGGTTTAGGACTCAAAAAACCCTTATTCATCACTCACTAACAGCAGCACAACAACGCAAAACAATAGCAAACCCAGCAGCAAAGCATACGAAACTAAAGTAGAAGATAAAACCCTAATCTTGTCAATTAGGGTTTTTAGCGATGAGCACCAAATCCAACTAGCCCCCCTCCATGATTAAATCGAACCTTAATTAGATAGAATTAATAGCAATCGACAATAAAATAACACAAACAAACCGACTATAGAGAGGTCGGTTCAAATAAAACCAATCGATACCCCACAACCCTAAGAATACGATCCAATAAATTCAAGAATAAACAAGTGCAAATCACTCCAAACCTGACCAAGAATCAATAAACACGAATGAAAATCAATCCCTAGAACAGATTAGAGTAATAAGAACGAAGGAATAAGGACAATTTAATGGAACGATTAGAGAAAAAGCGATTAAGGGATGTTAGGGATATGGGTGTCGACTTGTTCTCCAGAGAGAAATCGCATATTGTGTTTGCTACATCCAAGGCTCTATCTAGTTTCTTAAGAATACCATTATCCGGGTCATGCCGTTTTTGAATCCAAGTGTAGAACATACCTTTTGAAACAATATCATCAAGTTCCAACGACTCAACACAATTTCGAAACTCTTCCATATCATGATCTTTTGCTGCAGTAACATCAGAGCAATCACTAATGTTCAATGAAACATTGAAATCACGCAGCACAAACCACGGTTCCCCATTGACATGTTTGCTGTGATCCATTAAGTTTTTCCATAAAGCCCGTCTTTCAACACCTTTATTTTTAGCATAAATAAAAGACACAAATTGCTTCCTGTGATCATGAACAAAATTAATTTCAAAATGCATGGATTGATCAAAATGAGAAAGCAGGTTAGCCCCAACAACATTGGCATCCCACCCAACCATGATTCTACACACACTTCTGCAGTCATCCATATTAGATACCCAAGACCAGTTGCGGAACATACTATCACCCACATTCTGAACCGACTTTTTCCTAAGATGAGTCTCAACCACATCACACATACACAAACTTTCTTCTCTAATAAGTGAAACCACTTCATCTTGTCTGGTTGTCTGAGACAGACCCCGGACATTCCATGCAGAATTTTAACTATCATTGAATATTAACTGAGTTTGATGCCGGAGCACCACAATCATGAACCAAAGCAGTATCCACATCATTAACGACTTCATTCTGTGTCATAAAAGAAGCAGATCCACTAGTAACCTCCTCTACTTCATCCAAAGAATGAGCGCCATTTATACCAGACAAATGACCATTAATTCTGTCACTCCTTATCTCCTCACATCTGCTCGAGTAGTATTCCACCATATCATCCGTCCAAGTAGCTTTACGATCATTATCTAGTGGCTTATCAGATAAAATAAACAAGTCTACTTCAGTAAAGCCACGCTCCTTAAGTAAACTATCTACTTTGGCTAACTCCACCCGATATGCTTCATCATAACACTTACTAAGCTAAACATCATTGCTGTCATGAGAAGTCAAAACAGACTTCTGCATCATTTTTTCGGCATTCATCTTAGCATTGACACTAATATTACGATTAAGCAAAATAATACGATTAGATAAGCTCTTCAATTTCAACTCTAGTTGCTGCTCAGGGGACCCATTCATCATAATTCTACTATTCCACTTTTCTGTGTAGTACTTAATCATGTCTTCATTCCAACCTTTAACCACACCTTCCAAAATAGGAATACCAGAATCATACGCCTTTTCAACTTGAGACTTAACATCATTCCAAATCACAGAACTATCACTATCTTGCTCACTTCCCAAAGCATCAAACCGATTACTAGTACTAACATTCTTAGATCCCAAAACATCTTTCGGATTATGACCATCACCGTTTTTACTAACATTACCATTTTTGTTACTACTCTTGTTACCCAAATTCTTCTTCTGTTCATTTTTCTTGTTATCATTATTACCACTGTTCCGATTACCATCACCACCACTAATCCCCTCATCGACCTTACCCTTACCTTTATTAGCAGGCACGTCTTTATCATTCATAACCACACTGTCATCTACACTACCAATATTACCACTCTTGACCGGTTCCGATTTCTTACTAACCTCCTTATTACCCTTGTTTCTAGTATTAACATTACTTGTATTATTACCACTAGCCGTATTCACATAAACACCTCTTCTGGTCTGATAACCACCAAAATTCCCTTGACGCAAATTATTACCACCACCCCTGTTTCTCCGATTACCAGCAGTAGTCCATCCCTCATCCACATTAACATTACCTGAAACAGTACCATTGTTCCCATTTTTCACCTCACTAGGCTTTACATTCTCGCCATCCTTGTTAACTTTTCTAGCCACATTAACCTTGTTCTGGCAGTCACTCAAATAATGTCCAAAAACCTTGCATTCCTCACATCTTGGGGGGACCCAATCATGCTCAACACGCAGCCTTAAGACCTTACCCAGACTCTCATACCACAATTCAACAAACCCGACCAATGGTATCTCTGAATCGATCTCAACAAGCACCCTAGCAAAAGTAGCCCTACCATAAGGTTTCTCACAAATGGATGCTGTCATACGATCCATAATAATTGGACTGCCGATTTGACTAACAATCCTACTGATTCCATCAACATTCCATGCTTCCAACGGAATGTCATGAATTTTAGCCCAAACAGGAACCTTCTTAACCTCAGGTTTAGACATACACAAACCCGGTTCCCATTTCTTAACAAACAAAGGCTTGTTATTCACTAACCACGGACCCTTATCAATAACCAACTCCATACCATCTTTTGACTTAAAATCAAAAAAACACATACCATTTTGATTCATGATAACATTATCTAACTGATATACCCTCCACATTCGCTTCAAATGGTAAACCAAATCAGCATAATTCATACGAAAACCGACAAAAAAACCCACAACTGTGTTACCCCATCTCTTACAACCCTCTTCTAATACCGGATCCATCTTAGCTACATTCCTGTTCTCACCAATAATAGACGGAGGAACATAATGCAGTTTGTTATTACCATTACCACCATAACTATTCGAAACAGCATCACGAAATGACCTACTACTTTTCTCATTAGCACTATCACTCATATCAGCATCCTTAACCCCACTCGACTCACCAACAGCAAAATTACTCACATCACCATCACCTTTACCCAATTCACTAGCATCCCCATTAACCTTGAACAAACCCGGAACCCTAACATCCCCAAAACTAACCTTAGGAGTACCCTTAGGCTTAGCAGACCCAGATTTTGGATTCAAAGTGGCATTGTCTACCCCTGATGCAGGCACACCAGGTACATTATCACTACCACTAGACACATTACCCTTACCCAAAACACTAACAGGTTCAACATTAACAGACCTAGACTCACTATTCAAATTCTTAGCAATTTCATCAATAACATCATTACTCCTATCATCACACACATCATTATCACTAACACAAGTAGAAGAAGTCTTACCAGCAGCATCACCAACATCACCAACATCACCAACACTCAAATCCTCCTCCATACCAGAACATGAGCCCCCCAAATCTTCACTACCCACCACAGAATCAGA
Source organism: Artemisia annua (assembly GCA_014162995.1). Lineage (NCBI taxonomy): Eukaryota > Viridiplantae > Streptophyta > Magnoliopsida > Asterales > Asteraceae > Artemisia > Artemisia annua. The sequence continues at coordinate 15,425 of LBNU01008651.1, read as the reverse complement.
AGCCCCATCCTCATATTCCACATCCTCCATATCCCCAGCGCCGCAATCTTTCTTTGAAACAGATCTCGTACGAACCTTAGAGTAAAGACTCTTAGGAGTGTCAGAAACTACATTAGCATGTCTCAACGTAGATTTCGATGGCGGATTCATGGTTCTCGTTATTTTCCTAGGTTTAAGAGATGAGTCCATTTTACGAGAAGACGGATTAGGTTTTGAATCTAGGTTTGCATCCGCCATAATATCAGTGAAATAACACCATAACAGATCTAAGAAATTAAGGTGAAAAAAGGGGGAAAACGTAGTACAGTGGAAAGGTTGTTATAACAGAAAAATGAAATGAAATGGGCGGATAAAATTTGTGTGGAGAATTAATGAAGAACAGGACACGGATCTACAGTATAAGGATGAATTATTATAAGATTGAATTAAAATAAAATGGAATTAAGGTTGTAAAGATGAACAAGAAATACGTATAAGCCCTAGGTACCAAAATCGCCCATAGTAGTAGGTGTTTTTAGTACTTCAATGTTTTTTGGATAACATATTTTACCGGGGTGAATTAAACCTTTTACCCAAAAAAAATTTGTCCCTTCCATGATAAGAGACGTTGTCCCTAAAGGCTCACTTGTAGAGAGCAATTGTACCTTACTTTATGGGAGCCGTTGTCCCTAAACGCTTGCTCACTTGATGAGAGCAATTGCCCTTTACATGATAATAGCCGTTGTCCCGAATGCTTGCACACTTGATAAGTGCAATTGTCACTTACATGATGAGATCCGTTGTTCCTAAAGGCTAACTTTATGAGGGTAATTTGTCCCTTAAATGATAAGAGCCGTTGTTCCTAAAGGCTCACTTGTTGAGAGCAATTGTACCTTACTTATGAGAGCCATTGTCCCTAAATGCTTGCTCACTTGATGAGAGCAATTGCCCTTTACATGATGATAGCCGTTGTCGCTAACGCTTGCACACTTGATAAGAGCAATTGACACTTACATGATGAGATCCGTTGTTCCTAAAGGCTAAATTTATGCGGGCAATTTGTCCCTTACAAGATAAGAGCCGTTGTCCCTAAAGGCTCACTCTTTGAGAGCAATTTTACCTTACTTTATGGGAGCCGTTGTCCCTAAACGTTTGCTCACTTGAAGAGAGCAATTGCCCTTTACATGATGATAGCCGTTGTCCCTAATGCTTGCACACTTGATAAGAGCAATTGACACTTACATGATGAGATCCGTTGTTCCTAAAGGCTAACTTTAAGATGGCAATTTGTCCCTTACATGATAAGAGCCGTTGTCCCTAAAGGCTCACTCTTTGAGAGCAATTGTACCTTACTTTATGTACATGATGATAGTCGTTGTCCCTAATGCTTGCACACTTGATAAGAGCAATTGACACTTACATGATGAGATCCGTTGTTCCTAAAGGCTAACTTTATGAGGGCGATTTGTCCCTTCCATGATAAGAGCCGTTGTCCCTAAAGGCTCACTTGTAGAGAGCAATTGTACCTTACTTTATGGGAGCCGTTGTCCCTAAACGCTTGCTCATTTGATGAGAGGAATTGCCCTTTACATGATCATAGCCGTTGTCCCGAATACTTGCACACTTGATAAGTGCAATTGTCACTTACATGATGAGATCCGTTGTTCCTAATGGCTAACTTTATGAGGGAAATTAGTCCCTTACATGATAAGAGCCGTTGTCCCTAAAGGCTCACATGTTGAGAGCAATTGTACCTTACTTTATGAGAGCCTTTTTCCCTAAACGCTTGCTCACTTGATGAGAGCAATTGCCCTTTACATGATGATAGCCGTTGTCCCTAATGCTTGCACACTTGATAAGAAAAAATGGACACTTACATGATGAGACCTGTTGTTCCTAAAGGCTAACATTATGCGAGCAATTTGTCCCTTACAAGATAAGAGCCGTTGTCCCTAAAGGCTCACTCTTTGAGAGCAACTGTACCTTACTTTATGGGAGCCTTTGTCCCTAAACGCTTGCTCACTTGATGAGAGCAATTGCCCTTTACATGATGACAGCCGTTGTCCCTAATGCTTGCACACTTGATAATAGCAATTGACACTTACATGATGAGATCCGTTGTTCCTTAAGGCTAACTTTAAGAGGGCAATTTGTCCCTTACATGATAGGAGCCATTGTCCCTAAAGGCTCACTCTTTGAGAGAATTGTACCTTACTTTATGGGAACCGTTGTCCCTAAACGCTTGCTCACTTGATGAGAGCAATTGCCCTTTACATGATGATAGCCGTTGTCCCTAATGCATGCACACTTGATAAGAGCAATTGACACTTACATGATGAGATATGTTGTTCCTAAAGGCTAACTTTATGATGGCAATTTGTCCCTTCCATGATAAGAGCCGTTGTCCCTAAAGGCTCACTTGTTGAGAGCAATTGTACCTTACTTTATGGGAGCCATTGTCCCTAAACGCTTGCTCACTTTATGAGAGCAATTGCCCTTTACATGATGATAGCCGTTGTCCCGAACGCTTGCACACTTGATAAGTGCAATTGTCACTTACATGATGAGATCCGTTGTCCCTAAAGGCTAACTATAACAGGGCAATTTGTCCCTTACATGATAAGAGCCGTTGTCCCTAAAGGCTCACTCTTTGAGAGCAATTGTACCTTACTTTATGGGAGCTGTTGTCCCTAAACGCTTGCTCACTTGATGAGAGCAATTACCCTTTACATGATGATAGCCGTTGTCCCTAATGCTTGCACACTTGATAAGAGCAATTGACACTTACATGATGAGATCCGTTGTTCCTAAAGGCTAACTTTAAGAAGGCAATTTGATCCTTACATGATAAGAGCCGATGTCCCTAAAGGCTCACTCTTTGAGAGCAATTGTACCTTACTTTATGGGATCCGTTGTCACTAAACGATTGCTCACTTGATGAGAGCAATTGCCCTTTACATGATGATAGCCGTTGTCCGTAATGCTTGTACACTTGATAAGAGCACTTGACACTTACTTGATGAGATCCGTTGTTTCTAAAGGCTAACTTTATGTGGGCAATTTGTCCCTTACATGATAAGAGCCGTTGTCCCTAAAGGCTCACTTGTTGAGAGCAATTGTACCTTACTTTATGAGAGCCGTTGTCCCTAAACGCTTGATCACTTGATGAGAGGAGTTGCCCTTAACATGATGATAGCCGTTGTCTCTAATGCTTGCACACTTGATAAGAGCAATTGACACTTACATGATGAGATCCGTTGTTCCTAAAGGCTAACTTTAAGAGGGCACCGGGGTAACTTACCAACTTACCCTAAAAATCTCTCTCACTATGGGCGATTTCCGAAACCCTCACAACCCTTAATTTTCTCGATCGTTTCTTCTAATAATTCGACCATTGATCATGATTTCCCTTCTATGATATAATTCTTAACTGGTTCGTTGAGGGTTTTCATTGATTACTGGTCGCTTTATGGATTCGGTTGTATTTTTAGGGTTTGGGAAATCGTCCATGGTCATATGCCGTCATATTATCCTAACCTGTGTATGATTATACTCCTTTAATGAGTCGCGTCTCTACCTTTTTGGTATGCAATCGACTGTTTTTGGATGTATTCTTTCTGATAATGGTGGCGGTGGTTATTACTTATGTTAATCGTTAAGGCAAATTCAAAACCCTAACTAATCTTTGAAATCAATTCGTTCCTTTGTGGAGTCGATGTCTGTTTTAGGGTTTCGATTATTGTGCTTATTTGTGATCGAATTAACTGCCTTTAGTGATTCGTGAGTCGATCTTCTATCCATTATATGTCGGTTCTGATTTTAATATAAAGATCGATCTCATGTATTTGTTTCCTCATGTTGCTGATCGATTAATCTTTGAGGATTTTATCTGGGTTGGATCTAGTCTTAATGATTATAAAACCTTTTTGGTTTTTACATTCTATGGTTGATAATTGCTGGTCGTTAATGCTTTAAGTACCCTATTTTAGGGTTTCGATTTTCACTGGTTTGTGATGATTATCTGCATGTTATTCTTCAAGGTATTCCCTGTTAGGGATTGTATGTCGATTATGGGTCGTATTACATGATGTTGGTTATGGTCTGAGTTCATCAGTGTTACGTGGGTTTGGGAGAGTGAAAGTTTTCGTATGGATAGTATAGTGTTGGGTGCTGCTGATCGCTATTGGATTGCTTTCCGATGATAACCCTTGGAATGTTGCAGGGTACACAGACTTGGATCTTGGTCTTTGGTATGTGATTGGGGTTCATGGCTTGTATGTTGCAGGTCTGCTGCATGGTTGTTACCATTCAAACTTGGATCTTGGTCTTTGGTATGTATATGTCTTTGCTGTTTTCTATATGGAGAACTTTTTGGTGGCTTGGTTATCTTTGACTGAATGGTAGATATTCATTCATACCCTCGTATTGGTCTGACCTTTGGCTTGAAAGATTAGATATTAGTGGCTATAATTCGATGGTATGATGGTGGTTTTATTGAAAGTTAAGTTTAAAGGGTTCTTATTCAAAAAACTCTCTGTGTGTATTTAATGGGTATTCGGCTTTGCATCTAAATACACACCTTTGGAGCAAGGTTACGCTTGTTGCTCTATCCGTGGTTTTAGAGTCTCCCACCAACCGTTGTGTAGTATTTGTAAGCTGATTCATTTTGATGGTTACTTGATCATGAAGGGAATGGTGTACGTTTTGTTTGTGGTGTTCTTTGCTACTACAAACAGATACTATGTTGAAGATCGCTTGGATGTTTCTTCGTGGATTCTTCATGGATGTTAAGATGGACTGCCATAGTGATATAGAAGGCTCATGTTTTTTCGTGAGTAGTATTGTAAATTTTCATATACTTTTGTCATTATTGGTAGGTTCATTTTATTGTAAGTTATAGGAATGGTGTGTCATTCTTATATTCGAGTCTGTAAGTGTCCTAAGGGACTGAGGTGAGGGATATCACCCTCATCCTATGTACTTCAACGATTTTTGGTGTAATGAATTTTACCGGGGTGAATTAACCCTTTTACCCAAAAAAAAAACTTTAAGAGGGCAATTTGTCCCTTACATGATAAGAGCCGTTGTCCCTAAAGGCTCACTCTTTGAGAGCAATTGTACCTTACTTTATGGGAGCCGTTGTCCCTAAACGCTTGCTCACTTTATCAGAGCAATTGCCCTTTACATGATGATAGCCGTTGTCCCTAATGCTTGCACACTTGATAAGAGCAATTGACACTTACATGATGAGATCCGTTGTTCCTAAAGGCTAACATTATGCGGGCAATTTGTCCCTTAAAAGATAAGAGTCGTTGTCCCTAAAGGCTCACTCTTTGAGAGCAATTGTACCTTACTTTATGGGAGCCGTTGTCCCTAAACGCTTGCTCACTTGATGAGAGCAATTGCCCTTTACAAGATGATAGTCGTTGTCCCTAATGCTTGCACACTTGATAAGAGCAATTGACACTTACATGATGAGATCCGTTGTTCCTAAAGGCTAACTTTAAGAGGGCAATTTGTCCCTTACATGATAAGAGCCGTTGTCCCTAAAGGCTCACTCTTTAAGAGCAATTGTACCTTAGTTTATGGGAGCCGTTGACCCTAAACGCTTGCTCACTTGATGAGAGCAATTGCCCTTTACATGATGATAGCCGTTGTCCCTAATGCTTGCACACTTAAAAAGAGCCATTGACGCTTACATGATGAGATATGTTGTTCCTAAAGGATAACTTTATAAGGGCAATTTGTCCTTTCCATGATAAGAGCCGTTGTCCCTAAAGGCTCACTCTTTGAGAGCAATTGTACCTTACTTTATGGGAGCCGTTGTCCCTAAACGCTTGCTCACTTGATGAGAGCAATTGCCCTTTACATGATGATAGCCGTTGTCCCTAATGCTTGCACACTTGATAAGAGCAAGTGACACTTACATGATGAGATCTGTTGTTCCTAAAGGCTAACTTTAAGCGGGCAATTTATCTCTTACAAGATAAGCGCCGTTGTCCCTAAAGGCTCACTCTTTAAGAGCAATTGTATCTTACTTTATGGGAGCCGTTGTCCCTAAACGCTTGCTCACTTGATGAGAGCATTTGCCCTTTATATGATGATAGCCGTTGTCCCTAATGCTTGCACACTTGATAAGAGCAATTGACACTTACATGATGAGATCCGTTGTTCCTAAAGGCTAACTTTAAGAGGGCAATTTGTCCCTTACATGATAAGAGCCGTTGTCCCTAAAGGCTCACTCTTTGAGAGCAATTGTACCTTACTTTATGGGAGCCGTTGTCCCTAAACGCTTGCTCACTTTATGAGAGCAATTGCCCTTTACATGATGATAGTCGTTGTTCCTAATGCTTGCATACTTGATAAGAGCAATTGACACTTACATGATGAGATCCATTGTTCTTAAAGGCTAACTTTAAGAAGGCAATTTGATCCTTAAATGATAAGAGACGATGTCCCTAAAGGTTCAGTCTTTGTGAGCAATTGTACCTTACTTTATGGGAGCCGTTGTCCCTAATCAGTTGCTCACTTGATGAGAGCAATTGCCCTTTACATGATGATAGCCGTTGTCCCTAATGCTTGCACACTTGATAAGAGCAATTGACACTTACATGATGAGATCCGTTGTTCCTAAAGGCTAACTTTATGCGGGCAATTTGTCCCTTACAAGATAAGAGCCGTTTTCCCTAAAGGCTCACTCTTTGAGAGCAACTATACCTTACTTTATGGGAGCCGTTGTCCCTAAACGCTTGCTCACTTGATGAGAGCAATTGTCCTTTACATGATGATAGCCGTTATCCCTAATGCTTGCACACTTGATAAGAGCAATTGACACTTACATGATGAGATCCGTTGTTCCTAAAAGCTAACTTTAAGAGGGCAATTTGTCCCTTACATGATAAGAGCCGTTGTCCTTAAAGGCTCACTCTTTGAGAGCAATTGTACCTTAGTTTATGGGAGCCGTTGACCCTAAACGCTTGCTCACTTGATGAGAGCAATTGCCCTTTACATGATGATAGCCGTTGTCCCTAATGCTTGCACACTTAAAAAGAGCCATTGACGCTTACATGATGAGATATGTTGTTCCTAAAGGATAACTTTATAAGGGCAATTTGTCCTTTCCATGATAAGAGCCGTTGTCCCTAAAGGCTCACTTGTAGAGAGCAATTGTACCTTACTTTATGGGAGCCGTTGTCCCTAAACGCTTGCTCACTTGATGAGAGCAATTGTCATTTACATGATGATAGCCGTTGTCCCTAATGCTTGCACACTTGATAAGAGCAATTGACACTTACATGATGAGATCTGTTGTTCCTAAAGGCTAACTTTATGAGGGCAATTTGTCCCTTACATGATAAGAGCCATTGTCCCTAAAGGCTCACTTGTTGAGAGCAATTGTACCTTACTTTATGAGAGCCGTTGTCCCTAAACGCTTCATCACTTGATGAGAGGAATTGCCCTTAACATGATGATAGCCGTTGTCCCTAATGCTTACACACTTGATAAGAGCAAGTGACACTTACATGATGAGATCTGTTGTTCCTAAAGGCTAACTTTATGCGGGCAATTTATCCCTTACAAGATAAGCGCCGTTGTCCCTAAAGGCTCACTCTTTAAGAGCAATTGTATCTTACTTTATGGGAGCCGTTGTCCCTAAACGCTTGCTCACTTGATGAGAGCATTTGCCCTTTATATGATGATAGCCGTTGTCCCTAATGCTTGCACACTTGATAAGAGCAATTGACACTTACATGATGGGATCCGTTGTTCCTAAAGGCTAACTTTAAGAGGGCAATTTGTCCCTTACATGATAAGAGCCGTTGTCCCTAAAGGCTCACTCTTTGAGAGCAATTGTACCTTACTTTATGGGAGCCGTTGTCCCTAAACGCTTGCTCACTTTATGAGAGCAATTGCCCTTTACATGATGATAGTCGTTGTCCCTAATGCTTGCACACTAGATAAGAGCAATTGACACTTACATGATGAGATCCATTGTTCTTAAAGGCTAACTTTAAGAAGGCAATTTGATCCTTAAATGATAAGAGCCGATGTCCCTAAAGGTTCAGTCTTTGTGAGCAATTGTACCTTACTTTATGGGAGCCGTTGTCCCTAAACAGTTGCTCACTTGATGAGAGCAATTGCCCTTTACATGATGATAGCCGTTGTCCCTAATGCTTTTTTTTTTGGGTAAAAGGGTTATTCACCCCGGCAAAATTCATTACACCAAAAAGCGTTGAAGTACATAGGATGAGGGTGACTTCCCTCATCTCAGTCCCTGAGGACACTTACAGACTCTCATATAAGAATGACACGCCATTCTTATAACTTACATTGAACATAAACTTACATTGAACATAAACTACAACGACTATAAAAAACACAAACTAAAAGCATGAATCTTCAAATCGTCATAGTAGTCCAAACTTCCATAAACATCTTCATAGTCCCACAAGCCGTACTTCAAAAGAATAGAATTAGAGCACCTATGTGACAACCAAGAGATGAACATACACAAGCACCACCTAAAGTGAAAGTGGACTTGTACATACAATAGGGTCCAAACCCTAACCTCCATCAAAATAAAGCAGCTTCGATCCCATGCATAAAATAGAACCATAATATGAAGATCGAACCACCCATAAACGATCCATAGAAAAAAGAATTACTATTGATCGAGTCAAGGATTTTTGAATAAGATACCCGAGAAACTTAACTTACATATACCAATCAGAAACCACCATAGTAGACTTGAATCTTAAAATCATCCTCGGATGGAAGCACAGTTCACAAGTTTCACACATCAGTTGGTGAGAGACTCTAAAACCACGGATAGAGCAGCAAGTAAACTTACTCCAACAGCGTATGTTGAGATGCTAAACTGAACTCCAATAAGAATAACCAACAAATAAATCAACACAAATCCACAATAGCAGCTCCACATCCATAATAGCAGCTCCTAGCCATCATAAACCCCTCGAAAGGTGGTTCATCATGAGTACCAAACTAGAATTTGCCCAATAGCGAACCACCCTAAACCCACAATCCAAGAGCAGCAACGTGCATAAGGACTAGTGTTAGGACGATAATAAGGTATAACATACCCCAACTTCCAGCTATAACTTACCCCAAAGCTGCACATACATGCCATGATTCCCTTCAAACAACCACGTACAATCAAAACAATCCATACTAAGGGCATCATGCAACGAGCATGGTGTGTCATTCTTATATGAGAGTCTGTAAGTGTCCTATGGGACTGAGTCGAGGGAGTCACCCTCGTCCTTTGTACTTCATTGTTTTTTTGGATAATGCATTTTACCAGGGTGAATAAACCCTTTTACCCAAAAAAAATCATGCAACGAGCATAAGGTGATCATTAACACCCTAACTTGTATCACAAATGACTAACAGCAGCAACTGCATATACATCTCTCTCGTACCCACATGAACCACGAATGACAAACAGCATCACGAATGATGCACTCATCATCACTAACCCACTTAAACACGAATACCAGCACCAATAATGATGCACATTCAGAATCCAAATTCCTAGGGTTACATCAATAGGAACGTCCCCAAAACCACATACAATTCAAGATATATACAATAAAGCTCAGCCGCAACCCCAGCCAATCAAACCCACAAAATACGAAACCATAAAGGGTATCGTTCATGAGAGGACCCATAACAATCAATCGATCCAGTAAAGAAAGAAAGCTGTTAAGGGGAAGGTTTAGATTGGCTCAAGTTCTTTCTTGAGTAGTATTCTAATTTTTATGTATTTGTCATTATTGGTAGGCTCACTTTAGTGTAAGTTATAGGAAAGTTGAGTCATTCTTATATTTGAGTCTATAAGTGTCCTTAGGGACTGAGATGAGGGAATTCACCCTCATCCTTTGTACTTCAATGCTTTTTGGTGTAATGAATTTTGCCGGGGTGAATTAACCCTTTTACCCCAAAAAAAAAGGCTAACTTTATGCGGGAAATTTGTCCCTTACATGATAAGAGCTGTTGTGCCTAAAGTTTCACTCATTGAGAGGAATTGTACCTCACTTTATGGGAACCGTTGTCCCTAAACGCTTGCTCACTTGATGAGAGCAATTGCACTTTACATGATGATAACCGTTGTCCCTAATGCTTGCACTCTTGATAAAGAGCAATTGTCAGTTACATGATGAGATCCGTTGTTCCTAAAGGTTAAGTTTATGAGGGCAATTTGTCCCTTACATGATAAGAGCCATTGTCCCTAAACGCTCACTTATTGAGATTAATTGTACCTTACTTTATGGGAGCCATTGTCCCTAAACGCTTGCTCCCTTGATGAGAGCAATTGACACTTACATGATGAGATCCGTTGTTCCTAAAGGCTAACTTTATGCGGTAAATTTGTCCCTTACATGATAAAAGCTGTTTTCCCTAAAGGCTCACTCTTTGAGAGCAATTGTACCTTACTTTATGGGAGCCGTTGTCTCTAAACGCTTGCTCACTTGATGAGAGCAATTGCCCTTTACATGATGATAGCCGTTGTCCCTTATGCTTGCACACTTGATAAGAGCAATTGTCACTTAAATGATGAGATCCGTTGTCCCTAAAGGCTAACTTTATGAGGGCAATTTTTCCCTTACATGATAAGAGCCGTTGTCCCTATAGGCTCACTCTTTGAGAGCAATTGTACTTTACTTTGGGTTAGGCGTTTAGGGACAAAAACCTTACTATGGGCGATTTTCCTTCCAAAACCCTAACCTTCATAATTTTCGTTCGCTGATCTTAATCTTGTTCTTAAATCCTTATAACGATCGTGTTGGTGACGGTTAACTGAGTTTAATTCAGTCTCTTAACATTATTTTTATTTGGATTTAGCCTTGATTTTATTAGTTTAACGATTTTTTTTTTGGTTTTTGGTAGATCGCTAGTTAGGGTTCATAACTTCTTTATTAAGTCGGCTGTTGGAATCTGCATGCTATCATTAATGAGTGTCGGCTAATGATGGGTATTTATTATTCGTTTAAGGTTTCTAAATTCATTATTGCTGGTCGATTGGTTGTTTCGATTTCTTAGGGTTTTTGTTACGATCGCTGTTCTTTTGGTTTTTTAGGGTTTTTTCCATTCGTCGTTTGTGCTGTTCTTTGTTTGTTGGTATTTAATTTCTATGGAGTCGGTTTCTAATAATTCTAGTGTTCCTAAATCAGTTCTAAGGAAGTCGGTTTCGTTTAGTTCTAATGTTTCGAATGAACCACATGTTGAGACATCGTCTGCTGGGCAACATGATGAAGTTGAAGAGGCTTCGTTGTTAAGTAGCTTAGCAGCCAAGGTACGTAATGTTGACGGTAAGATATTGGGCAAGGATGGTTGAATGATGCACTCATCATCACTAACCCACTTAAACACGAATACCAGCACCAATAATGATGCACATTCAGAATCCAAATTCCTAGGGTTACATCAATAGGAACGTCCCCAAAACCACATACAATTCAAGATATATACAATAAAGCTCAGCGGCAACCCAAGCCAATCAAACCCACAAAATACGAAACCATAAAGGGTATCGTTCATGAGAGGACCCATAACAATCAATCGATCCAGTAAAGAAAGAAAGCTGTTAGAGGAAGGTTTAGATCGACAATAACCCACAAATAATGATCGTATAAGAATCATCATGTAGCCAATAACAATCGTCATAAACAAAAGAAACCCTAAAAAACGATTACAACAGCAATCGTTTAGGGTTACCCAATCCTTAAGTCGACAAAGGTTATAAGTGATAATTAACCCGACTTAAAGAAAACCATCCCAATCTCAAAGTCGGCAAAGGTTATAGAATGACTATCAAACCGACTTAAAGAAACCATAAGATCGCTATATATAATCAAATCAGTTAAAAAACCGACTTGAAATTAAAGCAAAACGATCAATCAACAGGATAACCAAAACCCTAAAAAATGATGGAACAAGGTAAGGTCATAGTGAATATTACATGTTCATATAGTCTAATAATGTTACACGATAGTTATATAGTGAATAATAGTGAAATATAGGTTTTAGACGTAAAATATAACACTTAGTAATTTTTGAAATACGGTTAAAAATGGCTTCGGAAAACTAGTTGTAAATTAGTGAATATTGAGAGTTAGGAAATAAAATTAGTATTTTTGGAAAGCTTAGCACCAAGCCTCAAAATGTTCAGGAGTGAAGTTTTGCTCAAAGTGTCTAGATTTTATGCTAAATGGTCGAGAAATATGGTATTTTTAGGCTAAAGCTGCCATTTCTGGGCAGTTTTTATGAATATTTGGATAGCTGTAGATTACTCATTTTAAGTCCAAATAACAAACGGCTTTTTGATTTGAAAACTAGGCCAGGTGCTCTAACTTTTGTTCCTTGTGGTCCAAAACTCCAAAACTGAGTCAATTGACGGGAAAATAGCTCTCAACATGGGTTTTTCTAGGTATACTTAGAAAATTTTCTGGGTAAGTGCTGGTAATCTTTTAGTGAAAATAATAACTTTCGAAAAATCATAACTAATTCGTTATAAGGCCGATTTTCAAGTTCTTTTTATCCCCGGAAAGGTAAAAAGGTATACTAACATATTTTCAATAGTTTGGCAAGTTTTGAAAAGGTCTGGCTCGTTTTTGACCAAGTAAATTCGTACATCAGCAAACACATTTCCGGAAAATGTATAAGTCTAGTAGTATTTTGTTTTTGGCATAATTTCTTCGTTATAAGTCCGTTTTTAGCGGTTCAAAAGGCCATAGTTTCATCTAAGGATGTATTTTCTATATCTTGGGTCCAAAATTAACCAAAACTCACTGAATTTTTCCAATATTTAAAATAGGGACAGAATGTTAACATATGTTTCCAAAAATGATTTTAACTAGTTTGTACATGTCCAAATCCACTACTAACAACATCAACTCATCCCTTAATCTACCATACACCTTCTTAAGGTGTCATGGGTTCCCTAACATCACCATTTCAATCATTTCACCAAGGTTTCATAAGGAATTCATTTTACACATAAAATGATAGAAATTTAGGTTTTTGTGGTATAGACTTCTACATGCAAGTTCAAAAATAATAATTGTATATAAACCTATCAAGGAAAATGTGGTAGAACTTGTAAAAAAATTTGGTGATGAACTTACTTGAAAACCTTATAACTTATGTAGAAAAAACCTAACAATCCATAGGTTTATATTGCAAAACCTTGTAATGGATGTAATCTAAGACTTGTAAAATACTTGATACTTGAAAAATTTTGGTCCTTCTTGGGTCTTGATCATGGAACGAGCTAAGGAGCAAGAGAAGAGGAAGAGAGCAAATTTTTGATCTAGTTTTACTTACACTTGCATGTATGAGTTTGTAGTAGTTTTGATGAGGTTTTGTATGGTGCTTAAGAGGGCAACATGTGTCCTTGGGCACTCCCTAAGTCGGCCACCTCACTAGAGGTGGGATATTGGTCACACTTTTGTACAATATTGTTTTTACGGGGTACCGTTTAGTGCATAGTTTTAGTATTTTAGCGTTATCGGGTACCGGGTTAATTAAAAATAAAATATAACGGGACAATACGGGATATAATAAAGTTGTAAAAATTATAAAAATATAATTTTCGTATACATTAGGTATTTTGATAGGTATCTCTTTGTTAATACAAATTATTATATATATAAGTTCAAGTAAGTGTTTATTATTTGGTTATCCACCAAAAATAAATAATATATAGTTTTATAACCTTAGTGGAAAAA
>LBNU01008650.1:14156-27679 GCA_014162995.1 Artemisia annua | reverse complement strand
TATTGAATGATTAAAGGATAACTTATCTTCAATTAATCATGGAAGAAAAGAGGGTTTGAAACCTCAAAATAGCTGCAAAAGTCGACTAGGGTTCGTACCCTAAGTTCCTACCAAAAGTTCTCTCTTAATGAATGACAAAACGAAAAATATATATAGATTTACACTGGTGACGGCGTCACCTTATGGGTCCTGACGCCGTCACCTCGCCATGATTAGGGTTTCTTGATTGCCTAGATCCGCTTCTGACGCCGTCTGGTTGGAATTGGTTCTGGGCCGTCTCTCTTTGTTTTATAACGTGACGGCCTTGGTAAAATTACACGTGACGCCGTCACATGTAAATGCATTGAAAACTTTCTGGCCCGTCTAGTGTAAAAGTATGCACCTCTTCTTTCAATGAGTGACGGCGTCACCTTGTAGAGCTTGACGCCGTCAGGTACTGTTTCCAGCTTGGATTCTTGACTTTGTCGTTTTCTGCACTTTTATGCTCCAAAAAACGTCCAAAATGCTTCCTTTTCCAAAATTCCTCTTCAAAGTACCTAAATTCACAGAAGAAACGATTTAAGGCAATATTTGATCATATATTCACGACTTAAGGCTTAAATGACCCCTTAAAATCGTGACACTTTTCTTCTCATCAAATGACATCTTGAATTTCCAACAACTTCAAGGTGAAACTCTTTACGAAGCATGAACTCGTTTCAAGGACTTACTCCAAACAGTCCCTCATCATGGCATTGATCTTTGGCTTCAAGTCCAAATCTTCTATGATCATGTCAATCAATCCACAAGGCAAACCATTGACCAAGCGGCCGGTGGTAAGCTACGTGACAAGAATGTGGAAGAATCATGGGGAATCATAGAAGACCTCGCTCTCTATGACAACGAGTGTTGGAATGACCCCCGTGATTTGAATAAAACGGTCAAGGCAATATCTTTGAATTCGAATAATTCAAGCATTCCCAACCGTAGGATCATGGAACTTGAGGACCAAGTCAAGTTTCTCATGAAATCCTACAAAGCTCCTAAACCTTCAAGCCAAGTGAACAAAATCACTTCTTCTTGCGAATTATGAAGTGGTCCCCACGACACTCGTGATTGCATGGAACTCCTCGGACAAGCTTTTGCGGACTACGCATCTTCGCGTACCAACGGAGCGGGAGAAAAGTGGTTCACTCCCAGACTTGGACCTAGGAACTTCAACGAGGCTTATGAGGCATGGAAAGATAAACCAAACTTCAATTGGAGTCGAATTCAGAGCATATCGTTCAATGACTCTCCTCCGCTCACATGGTCCGAACATTATCCTCCTAAGCTAACTGACCAAGAGGAGGTGCTGCGTAACTTCATAACATCTCAAGAAGCACGACTTGCCAGACTCGAAACCCAATTCAAACAACAACAAGAAATTTGGACAAAAAAATTTGCAATCTGTTGAGTGCTGTTTGTGGTCAAATCAAAAAGTCCCCACCTGAAGATCTAACCCGGGTTGAGGAAGTCAAAGCTACCTCCATCATTAAGATAAAACACCCTAGTAAGCTTTTCAAACATAACTCTTCAGAAAGAATGGCGAGCCCCCACTCCTCAAGCCAAATCCACTTTGTCAACACCATCACTACGAAGCCTACCCCCAAAACAGAGGCTGCTCTTAGTAGCGCCAATGAAGGGAATGCCGATGAAGATGTCACTAAACCAGAATCTAATCCGCCGCATAATCCTTTAGACTTACATGATGTTAGCAACATAAAAATAGGAAGGATTTGGAAGGGGAAGAAACCTCCAATTAATCATCAGGGGTATTAAATAATTCCCTTATCAAAGAACTTGAGAAGGGAACTTTGAAACTATCCATTAGTTTTGGGAATAGGATAGAAGAGGGCGACCCTGATATTTACAAAGCCGCCGTTACCCTTGGAAAGGAGTACGTTCCCAATACCTACATTGATCCCGAGTCCCCAATGAATGCGATATCTCTCCCGATGTATAACAAGATATTTGACAAAAATCTTGATCATGAGGGATTCCATTTTGTTGGGATTGCTAGGAGAACCCCAATTGCGGTTGGAAAGTTTATTTACATCATTGATCTAACAGTGGTTAATAACATAGAATCAATCATTAATCCAACGTTAACCAATTTGGTCCTAGGGAAGCCGTTTGTCAAAGCCACGGGAATGACTATTAACGAGACTGATGGTAGTATATTATTCACCGATGGGGTTAGACGGGTAATCTTTCGAGATGGTAATGAGGAAATACACGAGTATCGCCCACGGTTGGCCGACAATACTAGGAGTATGATAGTTAGAGGACCTGGTAGGATAAGGCGACGTGACCCTAATAACTTAAAGATACCTTGTATGATTGGGCACAATCATTTTTATAATGTATACATAGACACGAGTTTACCCATGAATGTTATGTCTCTGTTTCATTATAATAATATTTGTAGATGGGGGTTAATTTACAAAGGTAAGAACGTGGTCGGTCAAGATAATGATGTGCAAGTGTTCATTGGTAATATGATGTTCACGATGGGCTTTATATCTGTGGATGCCCCTCCATCAACATACATGCGGTGGATATCGTGACCCCCCGCATTTATTTCGATGGTGAGTGGTTCCACCACTGCGTTGTCCGCAGCTAGGGTGGGGAAAGAGATTTCGCTCCCATAAGAAAATTTTTGGCTGACTTTTTGCCTAGTCTTTCGCTGCCATGATTGTATCATGTAGATGGTGTCAGCCTTGTCTTTAGGTGCTTCTTTCTTGCTTCCAGTCTTTTGTTTGTCTTTCCCCTCTTTAATGTTCTTAACTAGATGGTCCAATCTGTCTTCTTTTACCAGTTTTTCGATTAGTTGGCGCAATTGGACACATTCATTAGTGGTATGGCCCTTCTGCCCATGATACTCACAGTACCCACTCCCGACGCGCCGATCTTCTGGGGTGAGCATTGGTGGGGGTTTCGGGAAGTTCGCGCCTTCTGTCACAAATATCTCCCTTGGAGTCTTCGTTAGTGGGGTATATTTGTCATTCTCTCGTCCGCTACCTTGACTGCTGTAGCTTTTGTTACGGTTGCTACTCTGGTCGTTGGATTGTCTCCTTGGTTGTTCCTGTGACCTATAGTTTGAGTAGCCTTTCTTGCTATCCGCAGCTGCAGCTTCTCCTTGGATAAAGGACCTTGTGCGCTTCATAAGTTCATCAAAGGTTTGGGGAACCCTGTCGTTTAACTTTTTGATAAGTNTCGTTAGTGGGGTATATTTGTCATTCTCTCGTCCGCTACCTTGACTGCTGTAGCTTTTGTTACGGTTGCTACTCTGGTCGTTGGATTGTCTCCTTGGTTGTTCCTGTGACCTATAGTTTGAGTAGCCTTTCTTGCTATCCGCAGCTGCAGCTTCTCCTTGGATAAAGGACCTTGTGCGCTTCATAAGTTCATCAAAGGTTTGGGGAACCCTGTCGTTTAACTTTTTGATAAGTTCTGGGTTATTGATTCCGTTCATAAACCCTGAGATCTTTAGTATTTCGGGACATGCTTTGACATGTATGCACTCGTCCTTATAGCGCTCCACATAAGCGCTTGTGGATGCCCCTTGGCGCTGTTTTACCCTAGCGAGCTCTACAGGGTTCTTGGCGCACTTCTTTCTCTGAGTAAAGTTCAAGCAAAACGCCTTCCGCAATTCTTCAAACCCATCGATGCTCCTGCGTGGCAGCTTACTGAACCAATTTCGCGCATTCCCTACTAATGTAGAATTAAACATATGGCACCACACAGGTTGTGGCCAATTTTCGATGGTAGCGGCTGATTCGAAAATTTTTAGGTGATCGTCCGGATCACCTGTCCCATCATAGGTTTTAACATTAGCAGGCATGCGCCTTCTCTTATCTTCTGAAAAATCACTGATGCGCCGAGTAAACGCGTCAACCTTTTGGCGGTGCCAGGGACGAGACATATCTTCGTCCTCCCGGTCGTGGTATCTTTTCCTGGACTTCCAGTGTCCTGTTTCTTCGTTCTCGTTGTCCGAGGAGTCACTTGAAGACAGGCTTACTTTTTTGCGGTGCTTACGTCGACTATCCTCGGAATCCGAGCTTGAAGGGCTTTCGCTTGGTGAGCGTTGTCGCCCCAATCTATCATGAACCCTGCGACCACCAGGCCTTGAAGGGCTTTCGCTTGGGGAGGCTGTCGCCCGAGTCTATCATGGACCCTACGACTACCAAGCCTAGTGTGGACATTGGTACGCCCTTCATTGTCTTCGCTCTCCGACAGGTATTGCCAGTCAACTGCTTCATCATCCACCGCTTTCCTTCCAATCCTAGTAAACACTGGTGGTCGGCGGCCATCCTTCTCGAGCCTCTCCTTTCGGTGACGCGGTGGAGATGCTTCATATTCAGGGTCAAAGTTGAGCCGGGCTTGCAGGCTCCGACTTGACCTCTTCTTCGCTTCCTCTCGCATGAGGGCAGCCAAGGTTTCATAGTTTTGAGACACGAAATCACTTGGCGCTAATTCAGGCGCGACTCCTTCTAACGCAAGGATGTCTGTTTCCAAATCAGGACCCTCGTTTCGAGCAGGCGCATGTGGCGGCTCAGTGAGGTCTGTTTCTGGCACCGTTTGGTGGGGGTGGTAAAAAGGGTGCGCTGTAGATCTCCTGCGCTAGTGGTTGTCGTAGTGGCCTGGGTAGTCCCTGTGAAAGGTCTTATTGTCTGAAGGATCAGATCTGAGCCTGATCCTTGGTGTTCGGGCTCACTGGTTGTTCCAGGGCCTGCTTAGGGGCTGAGTCACTTTGCTGCTTCTTCCCCTGTAGGTCGCTATGCGTCTTGTTTGCCTGCGGAGTCCGCTGGCTTAAGTTTTTGTGCTTTGTCATTCTAGTTTTTAGTAGAATTCTTAGTGTAGGGTCCCACGGATGGCGCCACTTGTTGATACAAAAGTTAGGCGTTCCTTATTTGGACTCCTGTTCTCGTACCAATTGGATAGTACTGCTTGATACCTGCGCACTAAGAAAGCAAACAACACCGTTAGGCTTATCGTGGGATTGTCTCCCACGATTATCCTCCGGCGTGAGAGTAAGTAATCGGTTTTAGGGTTATAATAAAGAGTTAGGGTTTTTAGATCATACCTCAATGAGAGCCATGATGCCCTTTATATACACACGAAATCCTTGTAGGTTTCGTGTTCCTTACTCTTCGGCGTATCCCCTATATTCGGTCCATTGATCCTTATCCTGTAGGTCACTATGCGTATCCCCTATATTCGGCGTATCCCCTATAGGGGCTGAGTCACTTTGCTGCTTCTTCTCCTGTAGGTCGCTATGCGTCTTCTTCGCCTGCGGAGTCCGCTGGCTTAAGTTTCCATGCTTTGTCTTCTAGTTTTTAGTAGAATTCTTAGTGTAGGGTCCCACGGATGGCGCCACTTGTTGATACAAAAGTTGGGCGTTCCTTATTTGGACTCCTGTTCTTGTACCAATTGGATAGTACTGCTTGATACCTGCGCACTAAGAAAGCAAACAACACCGTTTGGCTTATCGTGGGATTGTCTCCCACGATTATCCTCCGGCGTGAGAGTAAGTAATCGGTTTTAGGGTTATAATAAAGAGTTAGGCTTTTTAGATCATACCTCAATGAGAGCCGTGATGCCCTTTATATACACACGAAATCCTTGTAGGTTTTGTGTTCCTTACTCTTCGACGTATCCCCTATATTCGGTCCATTGATCCTTATCCCATAAATAAGAGATCCCATATCGAGACCAAAAATAGATTAGGCTTTGGGCCTCTGTGAGCCCAAACCTTTGTCATGATAGCCCACGCGTGGTGGGCTTGGTGTTAGTATCGTCCATAAGCCAGGTTCGTGACCCGAGTGCGGACTATACGTCATCAGTGGACAACATAGAAGACTACATAGATCCTCAGTTGTCACAAGTAGTTTTCGTTACCCTTTTTTGCGAGATCACTAGTTTAGCGATAGATAGTGAGAATGGGATAATGCCCTTCACCGACGGGGTTAAGGAATTCTCGTTTCAAACCCCTTATAAGTCTTGGGAGTTTAGAGAATTGGGCCGTGATGGATTAGATATACTAGATAAACTAGGATCTCAAGTAGTGTTAAGTGATGATGACGTTAGGAAAGGGTGTAAGAGTCCTTTCGATTTAGAGCGTGGGTTCTTCAAGGGAGTTAGTGGACTTAGTTCAAAATATAGGACATAAATGTGGAGTTTTGAAGATCCCAAATACTTGCACTATCAAAGCAACTCTGACGAAGATGACAAGGATGACCTAGAGGACATGACAAATGATGAAGTCACGTAATAGGACGTGACTTTGAGTTTAGCTACAAGACTCGTTAATAAAGAAAAGCGCTTCTTGGGAGGCAACCCAAGCTTTTATTTGTTTGTTTGCTTATTTGTTTTTATTTGCTTCCGTATGCATATTTCATTCTTATTGTTCATTATTCATGTCTCAAATAGAAATTGTGAAAATGCTTTATTTTGTTTTTAACCTCATCTTAATTACACATAAAGGTATTTTGCAAAAGATAAGTGTAAGGGAAATTCAAAATTATTTTAAAAGAACGAATTGAACATGAACGATAACAATAAGATATAAATATGCATATTAGTATTTGTTTGAGTCAAGTGCTTGTATCGAGTCACAATGAATGTTTTTGCAGGATTCCAGGAATTAAAACATAGGTTTTTCTAGAAATTTCCGGAAACAAAATATAAGAATTCTGTCAGATCAATTCTAACGGCGTCAGGTGTTACAACCTGACGAAGTCAGATGTTATTTTCTGAATATTTTCCAAGTTTTTGTTTTCTGCTGGAATTGCAAAGTTTCGTAAAATCTATAATTTATAAACTCCAGGAATCTGCAAACATTCATTCCACAAACATTATATCTGTATTTGCTTTCTAGGATTTACTTTTATGTAGAGTTTACCAGCGATTTTATGCGAGGTTTTGTGTTGCTTTTCTTAGTTGTTTAACAGGTTACATTGGACAAGAAGATGATTATATTTCAAGAGTGAAGCTTTGCATGCTCATTNATTAAAACATAGGTTTTTCTAGAAATTTCCGGAAACAAAATATAAGAATTCTGTCAGATCAATTCTAACGGCGTCAGGTGTTACAACCTGACGAAGTCAGATGTTATTTTCTGAATATTTTCCAAGTTTTTGTTTTCTGCTGGAATTGCAAAGTTTCGTAAAATCTATAATTTATAAACTCCAGGAATCTGCAAACATTCATTCCACAAACATTATATCTGTATTTGCTTTCTAGGATTTACTTTTATGTAGAGTTTACCAGCGATTTTATGCGAGGTTTTGTGTTGCTTTTCTTAGTTGTTTAACAGGTTACATTGGACAAGAAGATGATTATATTTCAAGAGTGAAGCTTTGCATGCTCATTTTCTTAGAGGAGGATTTAACCTTGTTACCACAACATTCACACCGCGCTAATCAGGGGAGTATTTGTTTCATTCATTTTCATTTATCTTTACTTTATTACTTTTTAAGAACATTGGGGACAATGTTCAACTTAAGTGTAAGGGGGTAAATGAGGATACCTTAGAGACTACAATTGCACTTGATTTTTATTTTGTTTAATAGTAGATGTGTAATAAAACTAAGAGAAATATCTGTTAGGGTAATTTTAGCACCAAATTTAGAATTTTTTATAACATTTAGGAGTGAAACTTTAATCTTAATAAGCGTCTCATGGATAGGAGTTATATGACTAGCACAAAAACCGTACCACTCAAAAAATTTCCACCCCAAATATGTGAGGTTCGCCCCTAGATTTGTTTGGAATAGCATTCATTATTAGTGCTTGTGAGTGTACCGGTAGTATTTAGATTCTAGAACTTGCGTTAGCGATGCATCCCGAGACCACAAGTGAGACTACATTCGTGTAGTTAGGAATTACTACATGGTAAGAGGCATTAGGATAACCCATGTTTTACACCTGTTTATATAATTACATTGACTTCATAGGTCAAGTAATTCTCCCACACCTTTGCGATGCACTCATTTTTAGTACACGATACCCCTAGTACACCCCTCAGAGCATATCTTTTTCGTTTCTAACTTTAAGCATTTTACTAAAGAAGAATTTGTTTACAATCCACCCCCAAATGTAAAACCAAATCGCCTTAGCCTTCCTTGTATGCACTCATCTTTAGTGCATTATTGTTATTTATTTAAACCCTTTGTTAATTGTCTAATTGATTACATGGTTGCTAAGTCGAGTCATATCTTGTATATATTGTTTTGGGACGATTGGGATTTATGGGTAAAGTACTAGTGTAATGAAGTAATGGGGAAGAACATCATTTATTACCCCCATATGTGCATTAATGTTTTAAAGTACTCCAAATGTTTCGATTATCTTGATTCGAGTCTTTATTTTGATTTATGTAAAAGTTCAAGTGTAAAGGGAGAACGAGCCCCCTTGATGTATTATTTTGGATGGTAGGGCAAGAATGTAGAAAAAAAAATCGAAAAAACAAGAAAAACGAAAAAAAATTGGAAAAAGACAAGTGAAAAAAAACATACGGACTACCTCCCATTCCTTATATTTTATTTATGTTATTTCATAGTTAGCTCAAGTTGAGTCGAGTCTTGGCTTAGCAACGCCGCATTGTACATGTAATTGACTAAGACAATTGACTTGCCACCAGTTAAATATCCTTTATCTAACAAACCGTGTTTTCCATATCCCTACACCTAACATTATAACCTTTGAAAAGCCCTCTTTGATAGTTTTCCTAGGTGCATACTGGTATATGCTTATTCATACACCTTTTATTTGCCAAATTAAGACCACAACGACCAAAAATTAACCATAAATGCCAAAGATATTGTGTTTTTGTGTTTGTGATTGTGTAGGTAAAGATATTTCAGAAATGGACATAAAATCAAAGAAAACCGACAAAAATGAGCACGAGAATGGAAAGTGTCAAAAGCCGAATTCGGGGAAGTCAATTGGTTAAAGGAAAAGCTCAAAAAGTCAAATTCAACCTTAGAGATTCATAGAGTGTCAGAAATAGTCCTTGGAGCAAAGTTTGAAGAATTGGCAATATAGGCCCCTCATCTTTCAGAAGTTGTCAACTTTGGTCCTTTTGAAGAATATTTTGAAGAAATGAAAACAATAGCCCTCAAAGTTTCAAAGAAGACAAGAAAGGCCCTTGTATATATTTTATATGGATTAGCAGAAATGGTCCTCGAAAATTCAGAGTTTACACTTTTGGTCCTTGGTATTAATTTCAAAACCTAAACTTTAACTACAAACCAAACCAGGCCCTATCCTAATAATAAAACCCAGCTACATCCTTGAAACCCAAAGCCCACTACAAATGAAACACAAGCCCATTCCAAATTTATTAAACCCGGCCCTATTTCACTTATACCAGGTCAACACACTTATACCCGGTCAACACACATATTTATTACTCTTCAAATTACCCGCCCCCAATCGTTACCCCAAACCCAGTTTTCACTGTTCCCAAGAACCCTAGAATTTTACCCGTACACAATTACAACAATTAAGGGTAAATTGGTACTTGACACGCACTTCTAGAAGGACTGAGCATATCCCAGGTGAATAATGTTGTCATAAGAATGACACCGTAGCAATCCCACACACTCCTATTGCCTGATGAAAGCTGGAACGCAATCCAAGGGTCCTCAATCATTGAGATGTTGTCATAATTGATCAGAGGGCTGAGAGATGAGCATCTAGGACCTTCCACAGCTGAGACATGCTCCCCTCATCCTCACCTATATATAGAGACCTCATCTCACTTAGATGGGTGTGTAGGTTTTTAGTAAAGTTACTCTGCAAAATTGTTTTCTGAATTGTAATTTTAAATTTCCTCTTGTAATTTTAAAGTTTGATTAATGAAATTCCGTTTTTCCTTTTAAAATTAGTTTTCATCTATTGAGTTTTAAATCTCAATTATCTTATAAAGTTTTAGAATAGCTAGTTACTTTTCCATTAGTTCCTGTTAATCTCTTTCAAATCATTTAAGCTTTTATATCTTACATTAGTTAATCTAAAAACAAAATCACAAAAAAATCAGAAAAACTCATAAAAAACCAAAAATAAGTTTCAAAATTCAAAACCAAGCTTCAACAAGCTTGTTTTTCAAATAGTACAAGTTCATTTTAGCTGTCCATAGCTTTAGTGAGCTTTTGTAAGGATTAAATCAGTCTACCTCTCAATAAATCAAAAAGTCAATAAGTCAAAGTAGCTTAATCAATAAGCTCAAGCTAACTCAGAAGGTGTACAAGGTGCTTGGTTGCTGTTTTGAGCTTATCTAAAGATTGGCTTTGATCAAGAGTAACCTCTGTTTAGCTGAGGTGTTTTCTAGTGAGTTTCATCTTAATTTTTAGCTTAATAGTCTCATATACTGTTAATTTGATTAGATCTATTGTTCTTCTGTGTTACTGTGATTGTTGGATGTTATTGAGTGTGATTATTGCCTAGTTATCATTGTTTGTTTGTTTGTTTAATCTCATGATTGTTCTAGATTGATTGTTCATTGTTCATTCTGCATAATTTAGATTAGTTGTGATAGATTGTTGGTTGTTGTGATACTGTGTTTCATTTAGTCTATTAGATCAGTGTATAAGCTTGCTTGGTGGATTCATGGTTTAATTCAAACATTTGCTTCACAAATTTTCAAAAAACCGTTTTAATAAGAGTGTTTGGTTTAGTTGAGTTCTCTGAGGTATAAGTTTATTTGGTAATAGTAAGTAGTCTATTCAAGTCACATTAGGTCATATTAGAGTAATTAGAACATAAAACATAGTAGGTTATTAGTCTAAAGTCAAATTCAACTTTTAGATCTCATATTAGGCAAATCTGTTAGTAATTTTAGGTTGCTTAATCACATAAATAGTTGCATAAGTAATTTAGGTAGCTTAATTCAATCATATGTTAGCTTAAAACAACTTATTAGAGCATTTAGGACAGATTTAAACTCAGATTAGTCAACTTAGTTCATCATTTTAAAAAGTCAAAAAAAAATATATAGTTAACTAAGACATTGCTTAATCTTCTAGATCATCTGTAGATTTTAATATTGATTGGAAATACTTTTGGATTGTTGAATTGTGATCTCTGGTTGCTTGTTTAACAACATCAAAAAGAAAATTCAGATTTGGAAGTCATATGCTCAGCTTAATTTGTGCTTAAAGTAGCATGTTTGAGCCTGATTTGCCCTGCACCAGGACACCTGTCCCATAAGCTCCATTTCACTAACCTACTTCTAGCTTGTTGTTTGACCTCATAGCTTGAGATTTGTTTCTCTGATTAGCTTGGTATACAAGTTTCTTAGATTTGTGCTTTAGTTGAATTTGTCAGCTTATTTGAGAGCTTATGTATGCTTACTAAGCGCCTGTGTAGACTCTTTTGTGCGAAGTTGAATGCAGTTGAGCTTATTTGATTGAACTAGTTTAATTCCTTGTTGCAACCACTCAAATTGTTCTTAGGAGTTTGTTTAGGGTAGCATAAGATAGAAGTTCCTTGTTTTTACTTGTTACCTTGAGCCTTAGGACTTTTAGATTAGCTTATAGCTTGTACTTTTCCATTTTGAGCTATTTAGTGATCTGTTGGCTTTAGAAGCTCGTATAAGCTTATTTCTAGCATTTCACAAAATATCATTTCACAAAAGTTGCTTATCATTAGTAGTTTTTCAGTTCTGTAAAAAGATAAATAAAAAAGCATAATTTTACAAAAAGTCCACTGCTATCGGGTTCGGGTTTGGGTCTATCGGGTTCGGGGTCTATCGGGTTGCGGGTTGTCGGGTTGGGTCTATCGGGTTATCGGGTTGCTTGTTTTTAAAAAAAAAGTAAGTCTGATAATAAAAATTTTGTAATGTTATATAAGTAGTTCTTGAAGAACCATGTTTACAGGTGTAGATTTTGATCAAAAAGATGTTGGTTGAGCTCAAACCATACTTGTCGAAAGACGTTAGCAATAAGATGATGATATCCATCACAGTTTAGCGTCAAATAACAAGCCAAAAGTTCTTGAAGCTCCTCTGGCTTTTCCTTGTTCGTTTCTCCGTTATCATATCTGTCATCGACTCCCTAAAAACCTTTAGTGGATCAACTGAAGTTTTCACAATCGCAAAACTATCGACATTAGTCATAAATGTATCTTCTGTTTCTTTAAACTTGCATTTAGATTTAGCAAATGTTGTTGGACCACCAGGCTTTGATATAAGGCTTATATGAAAATATTTTCTCATCATATTCTTATGATTCTTTGACGTTATCTCATTGTTTCCATGTTTGAATATTCATATTCATCAATAAACTCTCTCGTATTATTGAAACTTTGATAACTCACAGGAGAAACATTGATCTTGTGATCCGAACTACATAAAATCTTGTCATCATCATCTTGCTCTATACCATAAAACTTGTATTCATTACAACTTGATGTTTAAATGGTGTTGTTATCTTTCCTTCTACGGTCTGATGATACACAGTTTTATATATACTGTATAATATGAAACAAAGTAAATCAATTAGAATTTGGAAGTGTTATATGGACTATTTTAATTGTGCTTTAGTTGAACAATTAAAGATGTTGAAATATATTAATGGGTCTTATCGGGTTAACCCGATAACCCGATAACAAACTAGCTAAAACCCTAACCCGACCCTATTAGGCTATCGGGTCTATCGGGTTGACCCGATAAACCTGATAAGGTATATTGGACCCGAATCAACCCGACCCTATAAGCCCTTATCGGGTTCGGGTCGGGTCGGGTCGACCCATATGACACCCTACACGCCACATACCATCTGCCCTTGGGTCTTTCTTCATTACATTTTCATTTCCTTTTTCTTTTATACTTTCTTTTCTTTTCTTTTACAAATTAGCTTTACAAATCTGTTTAATTTTTATTAATTTTTCTTAAAAAGTTTTTTCTAAAATTTTATTTTTCTTAAATTAATATTAGATTAAAACATTTGTCATAAAAATTTCGTGAGTTTTAAAAATAGTTTAATATTTTTAATCATTTAATTTCTTTTAAAGTGATTTTAAATCATAATAAATAAAAAAAATTCTAAAAATAAATTTACTTTTTTCTATAATTTTCTTTTATCATTTTTAGCCTAGGAAAATTATTTTTTTATATTTTTAGGGTTTTTCCTTTAGGATTCTACTATTAGGTGCGTTTTAGTATTTAATTACGTACGTTTTTAGGATTTTAGATTGCGTTTAGGATTTACATGCTTTATTTGTTAGTTCTATTTGCTTGTTTACGTGTTTTTGATTACTATTTGATATTCTTAGCATTTAATTCCTTATATCTCATTATTTCATATTTCATTACACGTTTTCGACACGATTATCGATTTTCCATTCACACCTTCACACGGACTACGACCTCGGCTTATCCGTATTTCTTTCGGATTTCCTTGGAGAATATATATATATATATATATATATATATATATATATATATATATATATATATATATATATATATATATATATATATATATATATATATATATATA